>CM017556.1:40809315-40973874 GCA_007844125.1 Sinonovacula constricta
TAATGTTACAAGTATGCCCAAATTCCCCAAAGCAGTGGTTCGATATTGTTATATGCATTTGGCATAGGCAAACTTTAGGATACCACCTTTAATTTCCTATTAAGCACGGTTTAATCAGACAAGGGCAAATAGTTAAGATCCAGATAGCCCGTTCCCGCCTATCTGCATGTAGCAGTTGACAAACAGATTTTCTACTGCTTATGGAAAATGTAGCATGATAAGGGGTTTAATTGTAATTTAAGCTCCCCACCCCCTTGCTATGACAGACTAAAACTGTAACCACAGAGAACATGGACAAACAACAAACAAAAATGGCGGATATATCTGCTTAACAAGAAATTGATTAACAGCTTAACACTTTCAAATGAATTCATTCTCTTTGAAGTGCCGACGCTCCTTCTGCATAATTAATGCAACATATGCTTTATCGAAGACAACCAGTAAAAACAAGTGTGCGCTTTGGCCCGGGGGCGAAAGATGCCAGGGCCGATACTAGTCCCTGACTACCGATTCGATTGGCTTGATAATCAACAGAAACCGCGCGATGGAGGGGTTAAACCGATAAAACTGCAAAATGTCTTCTTTAGGGATGTTTGGTTCTAATTTTCCAATTTATTACCTTTTGTATCCTGAAGGTATTCGTCTGTTAAATGTTATGTACGAGCTGAGCGTGAAATGAATTAACTGCATATAGGATAAAAAAAGCGAACTGGAATGAACATATTATACTTTTGATAAAAAGGGGCAAACAAACCCCAAAAATCTATTATCAACAGAATTGTTTTAATTAAAATATCAAACCTCAATAAAAATAAAATAATAAAAATGATGATGATGATGATGATGATGATGATGATGATGATGATGATGATATTTATTTATTTATTTATTTTATTCTGTAATTCTGCAAATGTGACCAACAGGGAGACAGGACCTACATTTTAATCACCCATAAGCCCATATGGTTTAGTATTAGGTTTCATTTAAACCAAAGCTGTGGAAACAACACACATGCATTTTATGTAGAATTTGCATTTAAAACAAAACGGCATCTATCAACAGGTAGTAAGAATTTCTAACCTTCATTGATAATATATAGCATATCCGAGTCTTATATCGTTCTCTCTCTCTCTCTCTCTCTCTCTCTCTCTCTCTCTCTCTCTCTCTCTCTCTCTCTCTCTCTCTCTCTCTCTCTCTCTCCATCTCTCCATCTATTTTCTTTTTCTTTCTTTCTTTCTTTTTTCTTTCTTTTTTCTTTGTTTTTCTTTCTTTTCTTTCTTTCTTTCTTACTTCCTTTCTTTCTTTTTTTTTCTTTCTTCCGTTCTTTCTTCTTTTTGGGCAATTGCAAACTATTGTCTCACTTACTTGTGATATCTACTTACAACGAAAAAAGATTCATTGAAATAGCATACTTGACAATGTAACTTCCCCACATACATGTGTAAAATTACCACTGCGAACAACCTAGCATGACATGGTCAATGCCTTAACATTCTAAACACTCTTACATTTAAAATGCTTTTAATTGCTTTCAATTTCACACGTAAAATAACCCAAATGTTAAGACATTTCATTCACCGATGTTGGCATGCGACAATTTGTTAGGCACGTGAACAATAGACCATTTCAAACATCCAGTGCGCATGCGCCGATTTATATCTCGCGCTACGAGACTTGACCCGTTTTCTTTCGATTGTCAAAACTGGGGGCTCTTGCGCAAAGGATTTCATCATTTGTGTCCGTACTTTCTTAGAAAACAAGTTGGGTTGTTGTTTTTTTTCGGTTTGCACATATTATCGCCAATTAACGGCTGTTAACAACATTGTTCACGCACTTATAACATGGAGTCGCTATTACATCACTTTGATTTTAATTTCTTCAAGGTTGTAAAAAATAAATGCGGTGTTATTTCTTTTTGGCGCGGACGGCTCTCTGGCTAACACTGCAACAACAAAGAAAATTCTGGGAAACAATCGACGGTCACTATCATTTGAAGTCGCCGAATAGAAATATTTTTGTGTCAAATTGAGCGACCCATTATTTCACAATACTGTGTAACATGATATCGATCGATAATTGTCTTCAAGCTGCCATTTAGAAGATAGAGAGGGTGTGAACGTTGGGTACTGTTGAGAGATTAAAAATGATAAGTACACGTGAACGGCGTGTGCTATGAAAAAATATGCAACGTTATTGACGATTTACCTTCGCGGCATAAATGTAAGTTCTAAAAGAGTGAGAGAGGAGGGGGGAAACTTTACTATGTAGTAATATTTCAGACTGCGCATGTTTTTACTTATATAAATATCCTTACAAACTTCTTTACCCCATTGAATAATCATAAGCATTTTTATAAAGGAATTATTTATATTTAAGGTATGGATTAACTACAAAAGAATAGGCGAGCTATTGAAATAATACCTTTGCAATAAACACGAGATGAAAATTAGATTGTGTTCCTTGAAATCCCAACATCCACGTTTCCTCTTCCTTAACGAAAAAATAGTGGGGTTGGGAAAGAGTGCACCATTGTGGGTACTGCTAAATATAGCGTTAGGTCCTTTTATGAGCCAAAAAAAGATATTGTAGACCTTAGTGTTTTGTCCTTTTTGTTGTCCTCGCGTAAGTCAATGCATATTGGTCTGTAAATGGTGAAGATCATAAACCACATGACTGCCATATGGTGACAGTTTCAAACACAGCTGCATAGCGGATGCATGTGTTAATTCTTGCGAAGGGGAAAAGACGCCAAAACACGGTCACACTTCCTGTCCACTAGACAAACAAGGTGTCATAAAACTGCCAATTAGCTTAATTAGTTGGGGTGTCCGCTCATGTCATAAAATTAGGGATTCAATTAGAGTAGAACTTTATGATGGTATGAAAGGGACCCACGCCCATAGAGAAACATACCCGGTAATATGAATTTACAAAACGATATTTTAAATTAATACATTTCTATCTTTAAATGGGTACAAAAATTAAGTACCCGGTAGGGCCCACTTTAGACCACATTTTGGCATAGAACATTCAAGCCATGAATGGGAATATAAGACGTAGCCAGGCGTGTAGACCCTCATTCAAATAATTGCAAATCAAGTAAAGTCAAAAGTTGTATGCAGATTTTGAATCGCAGTCCACGAATTCCTATTAATCATTTATACGTAATAGCGCATTATGTGACCGATGCATTAAGAAATAGGGATTTTGACACCATTGTCCAAATTTACAACATTGTTCATTATAAGATATATAACAACTAAGATTAGAAGCATAAGAAAATTTGCTTGACAAAGATCCATACCCCTGTAACTAAAGTAATGATGATGCAAATGACGGTGATGCTGCTGCTACTGCTGATAATGATGACGGTGATACCGATGCTGTTTATGATTATTATGTAAATGGTAAAAACGGTTACGGTGATGCCCATGACGATTACGATGTAGATCGTGATGGCGGTGATGCTGCTGCTGCTGATGATGATTAAAGGTGATTATACAGGTAATATGGGATTATGATGATGATCATGTGTGGCCAGATAAATTTAATGGCGGTAATGATTATAATTTCTTTAATATTTAACATGTAAATGGACGTGATATAAGTTCGTTTTTAATACGGTTGTTTTATTTAACTTTCAATTGATGATTGTATACGTGCGCTATTTGGCAACTTATGGTTATTCAGACGTTGAACTTTTGTCAATTTCATGATTTTCAGCACTGTATTACGTTTAATTAGATAATACAAAATCGGGAAGTGAAGAGCCCCCAGTTTTGCAAAACAGGTCGAGTCTCGCGAGATTTTCTCACAAAGCGTCTACTTGATCAGCGGAATAGGATTGGCTAGACGCTTGGTTTGAAATGGTCTATTGGATGGGACTTTGCATGACTACACGAAATTGTGGGAGGTCTCATTTCTGAAACGGTAAGCTCTTTAGAACGCAACGTTCTGTGCATAACCTACAAACCTACTTTATTCACATTTTGTCTTTTAACTGAACCTTTCGATCTATTTAAAGCCAATAAAATGCATTTTATTGAAAGGACCTTTTTTATAATTGCCGGTAAGTACCTCAGTTTCTAATTGACAATATAGCTGAATTACTACATGTATTGCATTGCCTTAAGTCGGTTGCACAAGGGGATTAATTTGTGTCAATTTGATTGAAACCTCTAACGAAACAACAAGACAATGTCTTATTAAAAATAGTAGTTCCAATTAGTTCGGATAATCGGTTTAATGTTTTCCTAATGGTCTTATTCTCTTTCGAAACGTTCTTTTCGGTTTAAAGGTGCTCTCCTATAATTTGGACCATTTTTTTTTATCTTAGATATCAAAATAAGGTATTATTATTTTTAAAGATTCGAGGAAATGTTGTTAATTAATGTCCTAAATCTATGTGAAAGGTTAAGCGTAATACTCCACTCGTCAGTTCAAACAAGTATTTCCATCTCAGTCACGCTGCACAGTTAGCTATTTTTATAACAAGAAAACCACAGGATCACTTACTTTCAGGAACACGTTATATCACCATCTGGGTAAAACGCTCTGACGTAGGTATCTATACATAGCAGAAATCCATATCATGCTTATTCATAGATTTGGAGAAGAATGGACATTTAGAATGAGTTTTCCTGATTTGCACTATCTATCAATACAAAGTCTTTATTCAGACTAAATCATGCGTTTATGTAGAAGTTATGCCCAAATTCCCCTCAAACAAGGTCAAGGCTGTATTACTTGTATTTAGTACAGGCAAACTTTCGGTTACATCCTTTAACTCAAGTTTTATGACTGAAACCTCTTACCCTCATTTCCTGCTGGATGGCCCGATAAAATGACATAATTAATCTTTTTAATATACCACATTTCCCTTCAATGGGATTGGTCTATAAACTAATCGCTGAACATTTTAAAAGATTCGAAGACAATTACTTTAAATGCTACTCAACCAGTTCCTAAAGTTCTAAGAAAATTTAGAACCAATTACACTTGTCTTAAATCAAGTATGTCCACAATATGTCACTATGTCAAGGTTTTCAGGTTGTCTGCTTTATCACGTTTTCTGTCGTCCCACTTGCTACAATTACGAATTTATTTCTGTATAGATAAACAGTGCAATTAAAAGAACATTTCACCACTGTATGGATAAGTTATGGTAGGAAGAATGGAATTACAACAATTGATGAAATCAATTTCGAACTGAAGCTGTGAGTAAATTGCTCGATTTGCTTTTAAAATGGCGAAACGTCCTTTCCAACAAGTGGGTGAAAACGTTTTAATGTACTACAAATAATGATTCCTTAATGACAAGTTTTGTGTAATTTTGATCAATTTGCAGAGAAAATGGCCAAGTATTCAGGTCAGAGGCAGATTCTTCTAGTTTAATTCCGAAAATCTCCTTGCCAATTAAGTTCTCGAAAGACTTAAACATGGAAAAAGAATATATTTAAAAGTTTAAAAGACCATTATTATAAGTGATTGAAACTTGAAGAGGCAGTATGATTAATTTTTTTTCAAACGAATATACAACACGTTGCTCCACGTGGACATTCCAGTCATTAACCAGAAATTGCCCTTTTTGTTGACCTCGTGGCATACTTTTGTACTCATTGGTGTAACTGCTATCATGTAAGGCACTAAAGGCACGTGCCTGCATAATTTTCTAATTAATACAATGCTTCTTAATTTTCCACGACCCCATGCATGAAGACGCGCAACATGCACCTCCCAGCTATCATCAATTACATGTGTTCTACGGGGGAGCAGCTGAACCAAAAAATCAATACTTAAGCAGTGCATACATGTTGATTCAACAAAGCTCCACCCTTTGATATTTAATTGAGTTGTACATTATATAGTCTAATAACCTCAGAAGTACTAAATCACTTAGAATTTCATTTATTGAAAAACTTAAATTCTAAGTTACTCTCAAACATCTCTTGTATGTAATGGTACCAAAACGGTCCAGCGAAACAGTAATTGCGTTCATCAGCTAATAATAAATGCTTCACTTTAAAACAATGCGAGCTCCTTAATAAAACAGTCATGTATATTCTACCTTAATATACCTTTTTAATTACTGTGTTATTAACTCAATACATCAGCATTAACCGCGTGGGTTCGAGTCCCGGTCGGGGCGAGAACTTTCCTGTAGGGAAGTTTTCCAGCTAACTTGCGGTGCGCGGGTGGTTCTATCTGGACATACGTCTGGGATCTTCTTTTACCAACAATTATCTGGATCGCCATTATGAACATGCATGATTATGTCGTTACGATATAACAATAAACAAAACGAAACAATAATACAGCTGTTTTTAAGCATGTGAATAAATAGGATTTAGCTTCTCTGTAGCTTAAGACACATATTCACCAACAAGTTTAAGTCACAGCTTAAGCCCAAGTCACAATTTTCATACCAACAAAACTAAGACTATTTATGAAGTTTCAATGGGATTTTAAGCTCAAGGTAGCAAAGTTAAAGTGCCACGCAAAAATATTTAGCTAAATACATAATGAAGTTATTGTGGATTGAAATCCATGACTTGAGCAATTCTTACTTAAGAATAGTTGGTGAATACTGGCCTTAAGTTACTCCTTAAAGCCACAAAGTAGAAACAATTTCGGAGCTGTTACAGTGAAAACGGTAGAAAACAGTCAACAATGTAATAAAATCGTCCTATTTTTTTTTATTTGAATTAGTTTTTAGTGACCCATTTTAATGATGGTGATATTTATATTGCACTACAGTTTTAACTTTCCACGTTTTGAACCCATGTATTTTTTTTAAATCATCACAATATATTCGTACGTCCCTGCTAACTATCTTTTTTACAGGTACTAACATTGTACTTAAAATTGCATATTATACATTGTATATATCTGTACATATATGTATGCGCATATTTTCATTTGTAAAATGTAAACTGTTGCTACATGGGCCTGATGGCCTTCTGGATTTGAAATAAACTATCAATCTATCTATTTTTTATTTACAGAAAACTTCTGATCGAAGCTGAAAGAATTGTTTTCTTCTCCTTAAAATTAAATTAAACTAATTAAACCATGTATTAACATTTTATTAATTTTTAATTGTTCCTATTATATGACACTGGTCACACCATAGGGTATTAATTTTGATTTGAACTCTTAAAAAGATAATTAGAATTTATTGAACTGCCTGAGAAAATACATTAAATTTTATTATATGCCATAAAACGAATCTTTGATTAATTAATATTATTTCTTAATTATCCCCATCCAGAATATCACTAAATTGCATGGTCGCTTGCAATTTGTCATTTTTTCTATCTATCATGTATACTATATATATATATGTCATATGCCTATTATATTATTACTTTTAATATTAGCTTAAATGAAGTCCAAAGGTATTATTCCTAATGGGTCTAAAATTGAAATGTTATCGCAATAATTGACATTTCCTGGCGTTTTTTAAAATGCAATTGATGTCTCTACGTAAGAATTCTCGTAACAAACATGGTTAGTTATATTTTTTTTGTAATTTCTTAAAATTTGGATGTCCATTTCTTCTTAAAATACTCTATGCGCAGTATGCAATGTATCGCTTCAAGGTAAGAGAGACCCCAGCATTGGCGGATCTAGGATTTTATGGGCGTGGTTTTCCACAAATGTTTGTTTTGTGGAAGTATATATTTGTATATTTGGAAAGACTGAACATTTAGAGTGAGTTTTTGTCGCAACATTTACAGTTTTACAATATAGGTAGTGTTCAAAATCGCCTTTATTTAAAGAATGGGTTTATTGAATAAATTTTATTCAGAAAGTATACCGAAATTTCCCATAACAGTGGAAAAAATATTGTTACATGCACTTGCTGCGGGCAACTCCCAGATATACCACTTTCAAGACAGTTGAACACATTAGAATGTTAGCTGTACCATTATTATTATTATTATTATTATTATTATTATTATTATTATTATTATTATTAATTTTATTATTATCATCATTATTATTAGTGTTTTTGTTGTTGTTATCGCACTTTCTGTATCATTATATAAGTAAACAATTTTACAAACCAGCTTTTCTATATACTTTACAGCATGCTTCTATTCAAGAAGTAGTTAACAGACTAACGTATCATTTTTATTGATAATGTATTAATAATACTGTTGATAATTTAAAAATGACAGTTGTGTTTAACAACGCAAAGAATGGGGTACCCGTTGCTTATTAACGTAGCGTCATTGATGACGTCATCGTGCTCCAGAATCGTAGTGGTAGAATCGCCGACTTGCATCTCCTTTGACCGTTCGGCTTCTCACCACGTGGGTTCGAGTTCCGATCCGGGAGAGAGAGGTCACGTGTGAAGGTCTTCCAGCTTACCTTCTGCGTGCCGTGGATTCTACCCAAACATTTAAATGGAATTTTCCTCCGCCAGAACCGTTGGACGTCGCTGTATTGGCCATTGTTGTGTTGCTGTGATCTGTTAAAACTAATCAAAACAAACCCATTTTTTAGGACGGCCGAATTGCAGAGATCAAATGACGAATTTTATTGAGGATTTAACACAAGTACGACGGATTTCCCTATTGGGAAACACGAATCTGGAAATAATATATATTAAAGGTTGTAGAAAAACACATGAGCCCAAAACAGACACGATGCTTTTGTATTTCCATATACAGCAAAATAAACAATATGATTTTCAACTGCACAGCTGTTTTTTCGTTTTTCATATGAAAAAAACCCCCACACAAATGCATCGAAAATACTGCAGTAAAATTGCAAAAACAACAACAACAAAACAAACACACACACACACAAGTACCAGTTGTTTTAGAAATGACGTTTAATAAAAAAATAATCTAACTAATACAGTGTTACGAGTACATAACACATATTTTCCACGTGTGCGTGAGAGTTCGAATAAGAACAGCCGGAAGATATAATCGCAAATATTTGTATTGCTAGTGTTGTAGTTTTCTTGGAAAAATATCAGTTAGCTAATATATTTATGCCTTTGATGTTAAATTTAATTACAAATTAATTAGGACAAGTATAAAGACATTGTTATACAATCTTGAATTCAATTTTAGAACAAGTTTAATGGTGTGTTTGATGCAAAGTAGCTGTGTTGTTGTTGTTGTTGTTTTTCTGTATTTCTTTCTTATTTTAATAATGAAGTTCAAATAAGTAGCGATGTTTTTCATGAAATTCTAATTCTAATCGGCTTTTTATGTTGGTTTACACACAAACGCGCGCACGAGCACGCACACACACTCACTTAAACACAAAAGCGTCGCATTGTTGGAAAAAAATATAAATAAGAAAAACAATACCCACTGTACATCTGTAGACACGTGTATTTTAGAAACTAAACAGTACGAATCTTCTGACATGTCTTATTAATGTATATGTTGAAATGAAGTTGCTTCAATTATCACTAAATTAAATAATGCAGTTCGAATACTTTTGACCCGGCGTTCCCTTTATAGAATATTTAAAATAAGTGACCCCGCGATAACTATGAAATGTGCTTAAAATAAGACATTTCAATACACTTTTAAAGGTGGTATCCGACAGTTTTCCTATATCAAATGTAACAATATGTTGTTGTTTGTGGGAATCGGGCATAATTTCTGTATAAACTCAATTTTAAGTACAAAAGGACGATTTTGAACACTAACAGTCGTTCTAGATGGCGTTTCTTTCCAAATCTATAAATAGGCAGGATGGGGATTTCCGCTAAAAATAGACGTCGACGTCAGAGCGGATTACCCGAACGATGATAGTTGGTAAAATATTATAATAAAGTACAAATATTACAAATTATGCAGCGCGGCTCAAATAGGAAATACGTGTCTGTAATGAAGAGTGCGGTGTTATGCTTAACTTCTCTTATAGATGTCGGACATAAACAGCATTTGCAGACTATTTTCAAGCAAGAATAATCTATTTGGATGATTGATAGAAAAATAAATGGTTCAAACTGTCGGATACGAAATTTAAGCTTGTTTAATCAGTTGGTAAGATTACAACAACAAAAAACTGCCTGTAAATATTGTTCCACTGGTGTTGTAAATATAAGAATATATGTATGCAGCAATGATTTGCAATGAGTTCGGCGGGGTACTGGGCTGTCCTTCTGGAGTTCTGCCTTCAAATCATACAAAGCCAAGCATATCTTTATTCCAATTTAATTTTGTTCACTTCCTTCCTTTTCCACGGGCAATCATATTTACAGCTTCTAAATTAACCGCCATATACGAGTGTTTTAACAGATATCATTTAAGACCATTATGGAAAAGATCATATATGAACGTCGTCGAAGATAAGTTTGCGCGGGTTCAAACCCCGGCCGGGTCAAACCAAAGACTTTAAAGTTGGTAGTAGTGGCTTCCCTCCTAACGCTCGGGACTGAGGGGACAGCATTACGCTTGACACGACGGTGTCAGTTTAATGGACCGGCCGGGTTCAGTCCCTGGGCACCTCAAAAATGCCCCTGTGCTACAATGATAGAAATGTCGCTGCACAGTATCGGTCATCGTGGGCAACCACCGTACTTTCTTCCGTTACACTCCATACATACCGTGGGAAATTTGACTAGCAAAATCTCGTTTTCATGAATATGCATGAGGCAGGTGAAACCATTCTTCTTCCAATGAAATCGCATGTTACAATAAAATACTCTCTAATCTCAATGACGTCATACTGGGATTTTCTTACTAAAAATAGAAACCAACGCGCATGTTTACTCATGGAGGTCGCCATTTTGAATTGTAAACCGAACCTTAGACATAAAGCGTAATTTCATTGGCTAGTTATCCATGGTGGTTTCCTTATGGCACCAATGAAACTGCCTCATTAATTATTCATGACTACGAGATTTTCCTAGCCAATTGTCCCACGGGTTCATAACGCAGCGGAGTAATGTAACGGGGGATAACCGACGATGAGTATCGGCAAAAAATGCCGGCAAATCCCAATCCCATAAGTTTGATTCTAATGCCGTACGGGGAGCTCGTGGCCATGCGATTTGAGTGGCCGACTAGAAACTCGTCAGCACCTTAACGCGTGTGCTGGAGTCCCGGTCGGAGCAAGAATGTTTATGTAGGAAGTTCTTCAAACTGACCTGCGGTGCGCTGGTGTTCCAGACATATGTTCTATCCAGACATATGTTCTATTCAGACATATATTCAATTCAGACATATGTTCTATGCAGATATATTATAACCACAGACATGTTCTATCCAGACATATGTTCTATCCAGACATATATTCAATGCAGACATATGTTCTATGCAGACATATGTTCTATCCAGACATATATTCAATGCAGACATATGTTCTATCCAGACATATGTTCTATCCAGACATATGTTCTATCCAGACATATGTTCTATCCAGACATATGTTCTATCCAGACATATATTCAATGCAGACATATGTTCTATGCAGACATATGTTCTATCCAGACATATGTTCTATCCAGACATATGTTCTATCCAGACATATATTCAATGCAGACATATGTTCTATCCAGACATATGTTCTTATATCCAGACATATGTCTGGAGGGTCTTCTTTCACCAATAAAAAGCCGGAGGTCGACAATATGACACTAATTGTGTTGGTGAGATGTTACAGAAACACAAGCATTAAACGTCGTACGCACAGTCGTCTTCTACTTTGATTCTACCCTCATAAAACGAAAAAAACATGAGAAAAACAACAACAGGTAAAAAGGGAATACTTGATCGATCTTCAAATAGCCTTATAATACAATCAAATGGAATGGAAATTCACATACGCTCTCATTTCCTTGATTTTGCCACTATAAAGCAAAGCATAAAAAATATTAGGAAAACAACAATATGGTAAAACATGTCAACAAAATTTATTAAGTGCAAAAAGTGAAACGATTGGGTTCGAATGTACTTAACTCCGCACGCAAGATCGGTATCTTCCACGATTTTACTTCTTAAAACATCAAGAACTAAACTACAACTGTATTGGATCTTCAAATAGAAACTCTTAAAACAATATGAAATAATATGAACTGGAAAGAAACAGCAGACTTATTAGGAAGTACTTTACTTCTTATGGATTTCTTCCACGATTTTTACCACTATGAATACAGTCACAAAATTATTGGAAAAACAACAACAGGTAACAAAAAGCTTGTATCTAATTTCCATTTAGATACAGCCAAAAAATATTAAATGGATAATTTTTTTTCTGATACCAATCCGATTTTTGAATCAGTCAAGTGATAGGCCTGATCAATAAACGGGTCCTGTGTGTGCACTTAGCAATACACCGATTGGGTTAATTACCGACAATCCTTAACATACTAGATTTGATAAAAACTAAACTTATTTTTTATCGGCTAACTAATGCATGCGTATGCGCTGAGATGGATTGAGCAAAACTTATCAGAAAAAAAGTATAGATCCTAGTAAGACCGCTTCCAGAGGGAGCTGGCAGATCAGGAGCTGCAGAAACTGCGTAAGCTTGATCATTTAGGTTTTAAGCAGGCTACGGGTTAATAAGGCTCACTTTGAAAAATCAATCATTAATTGAACTTCACAAAAATCAAAGACATTTTATTGCTGCAAGGCACTCTGCTTACATTACGTACCGACAAGACCATATGGCGGAAGAGTTCGAAACAGGCAAGGAATTGTGGGGTCTGGCGGGAATCTTTCTCCGGGACAGATAGTCGGCACTGTCGTCTGGGACATCGATTTCCTCGGAAACTCATCCAGATTTTCCTTTCTTACCCCCACCGCACAAGTTTCAGATGTCATTCTTTTAGGAGAAATAAAAAGGCGACGATTATTCCAATTGTCAATGTGTATCTTAACATCGTAGTGATGGTTGCTATCGCAATTCTTTTCCCCCCCCTTTTTTAATGTGAAAAGAGCAGAGTTGGTAAAATTTGCATTCTTTTAAATTAAACTATGTTTGAACCAATTACGAAATAAAATATTGCCTCTTATCACTATAAGATACCTAAATATGATGTCAATTAAAAGACTATTGTCTTTATGTTTGAAAAATTAAAAACGTCGCGACGCTTTTGAAATACGCTTTATAGGTAGGCCTATTGAACTTAACGTAATTTATCCTACGCATGCGGTAAACTATATGCACGAACCTACCTAAATATGTGACCAAATACTTTTAAATGTGATATCCGTCAGTTTGGACCAAAATATTTTCACCAAACATCTTAGCAAGACACTGTTTTCTGAACAGATCTCAAAATATGCTGTTTATCGATGTCCTACACCTGTCTGAAAAGTGAACCATAACGCCACACTCGTCATTACAAACAGTTATTTCCTATCTGAACCGCGCTGCACAAGGGGCTATTTTAAACAAAACAAAACAAAACAACAACATTAAAAAAAACACAACACGTTATAGCTCATCCACGCCATCCACTGTGACGTCTAATTTTAGTAGGAATCCCAATCGATCTTACTTATAGATTTGAAAAAGAATGAACATTTAAGTGCTGATTAACAGGTATATTCCCTAAAATTGAGATACTCTGTTGAAAACATAGCACGACTTTTTTTCTGCAAAATCTCAAAAATTATGCACAAATACCCCCAAAAAGGTCAGATATTGTTAAATATGATAGAAATAGGCAATATATTAGATATAGGCAAACTGTCGGATACCATCCTTAAAGAGGGTTTCCGACAGTTCGGACCCATGAGTCTTTTATCTATAAAGCAAATAACTCATTGTTACTTGAAAATGTTCTGCTGTTCATTGATGCCATAGTAAACAGTGAAGCCTAAAACCACACTCGTCATTGCAAACAGGTATTTCCTATCTGAGCCCCGCTGCAGAGATAGCTATTTTTATACCAAGTAAATCACGTGATAACCTTATTTTAAGCTCACGTTATATCGTCATGTAAGTTGTCCGCTCTTACGTCGATATCTATTTTTAGCAGAAATCACTATCATGCATACTTATAGACTAGGAAATAATGAACAGTTAGGGTGATTTCTTCGCATTTTGTACTGTCTAACAATATAGGTAGCGTTCGAATCGTCATTACTTAGACTAATATATTAGTTTATGAAGAAATAATGCCTAAAAGCCCACCACCTAGCCCGAAAACAGCAAACACACACACACACACACACATAAAATGGAAAAAAAATATTGTCACATGCATTTGAAACAGTCAAACTGTCGGATAGCACTTTTAAAAAGTTCGAAACTATCAATCACTAAGTTTCAATCTTCCATCTGTTTCCATGCATCGATATTAATAAGTGGTCCTATATTCGCGCTCTTCCTTGACCCCGCAAATTCACAACCCAGCAAGTTTATTTTTTATCGCCATACCTTATAAACATGTATTTTATAGAACGACAACATGTAAGACGAAAAAAACAACAACAAACAATTAAATTTAGTTTTTATATATTACCGGCTGTTATTAACTAATAAACGCAAATGTTCTTTGCATGTTGTCTCACTTTGATAGCCCATAGTATTATTGTAAAGCTTTGTTTCTGTTCTTTTTGTTTTAACTTGGGTGTGATTGGGTGACGGATCAACGGGGCGGTTATAAAATCTTTAGTAATAGCATGCCCTTACAAGCAGGCGCCCTTCATCGAACGTGTCGGTTTATTTTTTGGCGCCGCTCAGGAAAACAGTGCCTCTTATGGAATACCACTTTTGATGGCGACAATAGTGTGGCAGGTAATATAACAAAATCGCAGCTGTTCTTTGAGAACTTTTACGGGGAAAACCCCCAAATATGCCGCGGATAAAAGTGTATCTTGCAATTATAAATAGTGTAGCAGGCGATAATAGTACTTAGCAGCTGTCTGCGAGGTCTTTTTTAACAAATGAAAAGGAGTATGCCAATGTTAACAATGCATCTTGTATTCCATGATCTTTTACCATCTTCAAAGTTCAAGCCTAATGACATTTTTTCCGGACGATCTGTCCGGAGTTTGTATATGCAAATATTTCATTTCGATATATTAGCCTAATGCATTATCCAAGTCTCGAATTCAAAGCAAATATATGGTAATTGTAAATGCTTTGATTTTTTTTTTACTTTATTTTGAAATGGCTAACCGTGTGGACCAACGTATATTTACAAAGTTATTCGAACACGAGTCATGTAGAAGTTAGCAAATGAACAACCTCAACAATTCGACACTTTCCATCCTATTCCTTTTTTCCCTAAATGGCCGAGATGCTCCGAGTGGCAAGTCGCACAAAGTTAATCGATCGATTATTAGCCTAAGGTCCAATCAAACACAAGTAGATGAGAAAGGAAGACTTCCGTCGAAAGTTGCAAGACAAAGTACATTTACGTTGGGCATGTAATGTAGATTATCATCTCTGCTACAGAATTATTCATTTATAAAGCAGTCATCAACATTCATTTACCGTTTGTCTACAGATTTAAGACCCAGTTTTTTCATTTTGATAGTTAATAATGCATGAGTCTTCAACAGTATTTAATGAAACAATTAAGTATGTTAGGTTGGCTTGAATTAACACGATAGTGCGCTTCGCACAAGGACTCGCCAAACAAGATGGGAAACGAATTCCCGCTCTTTCGTGTTTACTGTTCACTTCCTGCGCTGTTTTGAATCTGTACGCAAATCGCAACACATAAAACTTGAATAAATTTTAATGAGAACCTTTAAAAAGGCGTCTTCTTTGATGACAGCTTCACAGTTTAAAATCAATTAACAGACAATTAAATTTAAGAGATTATGTGGCGGGTGAGTATTCGGAGTTAGCGAGACAGTGGTTTTTACTAGACAATCCGAGGGTCGGCAG
The DNA here is from genome assembly GCA_007844125.1 of Sinonovacula constricta. Lineage (NCBI taxonomy): Eukaryota > Metazoa > Mollusca > Bivalvia > Cardiida > Solecurtidae > Sinonovacula > Sinonovacula constricta. The sequence goes on from CM017556.1 coordinate 40,825,144, forward strand.
ACCATGAAGTAACTGTCGTAGAGGTACGCGCACTCCGAAAAGGAAAGACGCGCGTCGCACAGGCTGCGTGAGTACTGAGGTGAAACGATCGCTGTCGAAATTTATCCGTGCCCTGGAGTGCGTTTCATGAACAATCGTATATGGTCCGTAAGACGAGTAAATACTAAACATACCATTTTTCCGTTTCATGGCGGCTACATATTTTACGATATCCTATACTGCTGTTTCAAATTTAAGACAGCTAAAGGGTACTTTGTATTTACGATTCAATGCGAATACAGCACAATACAATCTAATAAAAAAGTTCAAATTCTTTAAAGATATTTAATTATATTCATTGAGCCTTATTTTAAGTATCTTACACCGTCTTTGAGGCTGCAAATTCTTGTAATTTCATAATTATGTCACCCGTCTGCATTTATAAATAAAATTATTCCTATACTTTTATGCATAAATTACATACATATATAAAATACATACATATATAAAATACATACATATATAAAATACATACATATATAAAATAAAAGCAGATGTTATACTTCAGCAAAGAGTCAATAACGAACAAGAATATTGCTCTTATATCTAAATATATGGATACGATCTTTCAAATCGGCCCTATTATCTTTTTGATGTATATTGAATTACAATGATAGTTATGAAATCATTAAATTTATTTTCAACTTGTTATATTTTATGCAAACAAAATTTTAAATTTATCATTGATCCGACCATCTTTATGGATGTAAGAGTGTCGATCCAAAGCAATCCGACAATGAGGTGTAGTTTTCTAAACGCATATCTATTTTTATTTTTATCTTAATCAAGCACCTCCCTTCTTGAGGACACTTTATGATGTAATCTGTATTCGACGGCATGTAACACCAGTTTTTTTCTCACTTACACCGTAAATAACGCCAGAAACCAAACTTGTAAAAACATCCGACAGACGTTGTTTTTAAGACAACATTCATGAAATGTTACATCATTAATTAAAAAAAAAGAATCTTAAACGAGACTTTCCAATTACTGTTCGAACTGGCATACGATTGTAAATGAAACGGGGCCCAGTACCTTTTTTTATTTGGTAACGTTTCACACCAATGTATTACGTTTCCGATAGACCATGCATGCTCTTCGTGTTTCCCTATGCTACAGTTACCGCTCAAAAGCACGTGGCCATTGTGAAAATCATGTTGTTGTTTTTTTTTCATCGACATCGGCGTCAATGTAAAATTGTTTCACACGATTTTAATGTAAACATAAACTTTAACAGACTTTATCGTTGAAGCGTTTGAATAAAACTCTCTCTCTCTCTTTCTCTCTCTCTCTCTCTCTCTCTCTCTCTCTCTCTCTCCCTCTCTCTATCTTAATATTCTAATGATAAATTCGAAAGAAGGTTGACATTTTAAATATAAATTATTTTGGGTTTTTTAACATTCATTCGTATGGGACATTTTCACATTAACACCGAAATCGACAAAGACAAGCACAGCTTCCGTATGGTCACGTGTTTTTCTGAGACGGCAGAGGTTACTGTAATGTCAGTGGGGGTAGTGTGCTAAAAAAATTCACTCCGGACTTGTCCTGATACCGCCTTTATAGTTACGACAGTAACATTTCATGATGTCTCCGCTCTCCTGAAAACATTTTGAATAGTAAGATTTTTTAAATATAATTTTATAAGTTTATTGCCGATAGTTTCCATGTGATGTCATAGGTAGTGATAAGACAGTTTAAGGAAGCCATCTTTGAAGGCAGAAGTTAATGCAGAACGAAATGTGAAAAAAGTGCTGTATTAAACTCACCACTGTGTTTTTTATTTTTTAGTCTATTTTAATGAATTTTATATCAAATTTTAACAGCTTTTATGAAGTATTTTAAATATCAAAACAATAGTTTGATAGTTTAAAGGGTAAACAAATACAATCCAAAATGATGCACTCACTGTTCATTTTGTTTAAGGATGAGCCAAGAATTTTATTTATTTGTGTGTATTAATTCTTTGTGCATTTATCAATTTAAAAAATATTGCAGTTTAAAAATATGAAATTAAGAGCTTTCCAATGGTGTATAGTTTTTAATTTTTGTAACACAAATAGAAAAATTACAAGAAAATAAAATTTACACTTCTATGCAGTTCATATGAAAATCCCTTGAAGTTGCAATCAAAAATGTCTGCCAAGATAAGGGATCTTCACTGATGTAGAAACTATCTATAACATTGCATTCTGTTTTACTTATTTCCTTTGTGAAATATGTTGTCAGTTACACCAAAGGCCCATGTGTGTATGATCTTTATTGAAACGCATATCTGGTTTTAAATGCAATCAAGACAGAACAACTAGAAAATATTTTCATACATACAGGGGAGAATCTTGTGTTTGGAAGGGGATATAAGGTCAGTAGGAGTCTGGAATAAGAATGGTTTAATGACCTCACTATATCATTAGTATATTTTCAACTAGTACATGTCATTTAGTTTATGCATTAAATGCCATTTATTTTACTGATGATATGAAATTCTTCATTATAATTTAACCAGTTTAAAACATTTGCACACATTCCCTCCACCTGACCCAGGAATAATGGAGATGTGTTTTAACAGCATCTTGACCAAATCAGTAAATTTTTTACCAGTTTTCCATATTGAGTTTATAAAATATTTTTAAGACTGTACCAGCAGGGGTGGATTAAGAAATTTTTAATGAGGGGGCAGTATAAATCAAGATCCACTCAACTTTTTCGCAGTAAATACTAGATATATATAAATACACAGTAAGAGACCCTAACTTCAACCTAAGCAGTCAATAGACAAAATTTACTTTAAAAGCTTAGTATTTTTATGCTTACATGTACGTGTTTTCACAACTACACTATTACCTGGTTGATGGTGGTGGTGTTGGGTGGATGCATACCCCCAACCCCCATTCATCCCTGTTTTCCAGAGTTTCTCCACACCCCACCAATTCATTTCTAATATATACATATCCAAAGCATTCCCCATTCCCCAATATTCACTACAACTTACGCTAATGTAACCAAAATGAGGTACCATTGAAATATGTACTCCATATTCAAGATATCATCTTTTATATTTACACAACATTGTTATGTTATGGATAAATTTTAGCAATATAACTTGTCTATATCAGTAAACATTTGTCCTGTGGGAAATCATGCTCCTATTCTGTATAATTAGCCGAAGTCCTTAGTAGACATCTTTTCTCCGCATCTCAATCAGAAATTCCTTGACTTGAACTCCTCTAGACTTGACCTGGTACTGCAATTGGTAGTGGAAGCACCAGGTTTGATCCCAGGACGCGATATGCCAAAGTCGTTACAAATGGTAGTGGTATAGCTCCCATGCCAACGCTCAAGCAGGTATAAGAGTAGTTAGTAAGCCTGGTGTCAGGATAATGTGACTGGGTTTGTTATCGTGCCAGGTGTTCACGGCATGCTATACACAGTGCGAGCAGCACTCTATCTGCTTCAAGTGGACACTTACTCCAGATAACTGAAACACTGTTGGTGGGACGATATACCAAATAAACAATTAAACTTTTAAAAGTAAATCCTCAATAGTATCTTTTCATTTAATTTTTAAAAAATCACAGTTTGGTCTATTCCTTATAATCTCTGTTTATGTTCTTGTCATTGTGGCTTATATTATACAATTATTTACTTATTAGCTGGGAAATATGCTGTGATATTGACCAAAAAATCATTATTGACCGAGGCGATAGGCAGAGGTCAATAACGATGTTTGCTGTCAATATCAAGCAGCATATTTCCTAGCTAATAAGTAAATAACTGTTTTATTACATGAACTATGAATTGTTAATAATAAACAGTTTTTTATTTCTTAAATTATTATTAACTTAACTTAAATGCAAGAAAATAGTATACATTGTTTACTTCAGTAAATATAGTTCATCTGGGATGAGTATCCCACAATGCGTACAATTCTAAGGAAGTTACGTAGATGCGCGCGCATAATATTGATGGAAATATTATTTGTGTAATATTTGAGTGTAAAGAATTGAAATATTTGTTCGTAATTATCGGCCTTGTTGCTCAGTCATTTCTTTTTTTGTTAACTTTTATTCCCTAAGGCAGACTTTCCCTGCAACATTACCACATCTAGTGCCTCCCCACAGATGGCCATTGCAACAGAAAGGTGAAGACTTAGATCAAGGACAGGAGGTAATGCAACTTTGACACTGGGATCATTCTCACTTATCCTAATGGTCAGAATTCAAATGCCATTCAAATTTGACCAATCAAATGCTTGAGATTTGTTTAAGACTGAAATAATTCTGCAGGACTGATTGGTCAGATTAGAATAAAAATTCAAATTCATTCTCACCTGAACAACTTGCTGCATATGTTAAGATATAATGTATAAGCAAATTAAACATAAATTAAGCCATATAAGATAATAAATAAAGCATATATATCTTAAACAGTTTATAAACACAATTACTATGTTGCTTGATCTCAATACCATTATTTGACTTTAATCACTTCTCATGGCCATCTTTAATAAATTACATTTTATTCATTTTCTTTTACCTGTCAATTTTATTACAGGAGCGCCCATTGCTTAGCTGTTAGAGTTGCTGCCCCTTACTATGTGGGTTTGAGTCCCAGTCCAGACTGCGAACTTTCATGTGAGGAAGTTTTCCAGCTCACCTGCGGTGCACAGAGGTTCTGTCCAGACATACACCTGGAGTCTTCCTCCACCAATAATTAGCTGGATGTCACTAATGTGACAATAATTGTGTGATATTTATGTAACAGAAATAAAAACAACAACAGTTATATTCCTTTAGTTGAAAACACAATGAATTTGCTTCCTTCAGTGTAATCGAAGTTAAATTGATGTGTTTTATAATTCGTCTTGAACACTTTTAGAGATTTTTTTAAATTATTTCTGGAAATGAGGAATGCAATTTATGAATAACAACCCAAAGCATACAATGTCTAGACAAACATTTGAATATTCTTGGAATTATATTATGAGGTCATACTTATTTATGCATGTACAGGTCAATTTTAAAATTAACAGAATTTCATGACAGAGATGTGTTGTTTTTATTTTGTTTGTGTTTACAGCTCAAAGAGCTGAAAATGCTATGCATTAGGACCAATCGTGAGGCTGGAAACAACGTAAACATTTGTATATTATTTTTAATATTTGATATTTTAGTTAAAATTTCTATCATGATTTTTGTTTAATTATGAAATGATCTTCTCAATGAGTCTCTTTCATTAACACAGCCAATGACAGACTTGTTGAGAATATGAAAATAACATATTACAAGTGGTTTGAAGGGAAATAATTCACTGAACTAATTAAAGAATGCCACAATAATGTTTAATGGCATCAGCATTAAAACTTGAATGCAAAATAGGGCATGTATTGAAAATGCCAAAAGAATGCATTATTGAATTGAAATAATAACACTCTTCGCCTAGTTGTAAAAGCTTGAACATAAATAGATTTTATTTTCTGATTATATTATGATTGATCATTATAATATATTATTGACATGTAACTTAATTGATTTCTGATCATATTTAAATTGAATTGTATAAATGTTGTTTTCTGATTCATGACAGTATTTTAAATGTCTGTGATTTTACATTAGAAAACAACAACAACATATGAGACTTGATAAATAAAACATTTATTAGATAAAATAGCTACATGTCAGAGAAAGTTTCCATAAACAATAAGTTATTAATTGCAACATCACAAACAACAACAAATAAATTGCCAATCAAACTATAATAGTTTTTTTTTATTCTCTTATTTTGTAAAGAAAGTCTTCAATGTTTTGATTAGGGCACATTCAAATTCTGAGAATGAATTGTAGCTTTCTTAATTTCCTTTTAATCAAGGCAATTTAATGCTGTGAAACTAGAGATTTTTTGTTTGCATTACAAATGACAAACAGCACTATTAGACGTCAAAAATGAGTTATTTGGCTGAAGCTTCATTAATATCATCAGTAAAAGTAATATATTCGCAAAAACATATTCTCTCTCATTGAGAGTTGGGGTTGTAATTGCCTTACGATTAAATGATTCGCTGGGGCACGTGGCTGATGTCGTTGTAACACCGTTCATAAATGACACAGGACGACGCTGGGGACTGTGATTACCATCTCAAGATTATTTATCACTCCGGGACTAGAGAGGGGGGTCCGTTGAACAGAGGGTGGTTTCAGCAAGGATGGATGAGTGGACGGTTGTTGTCTCATGGTCAGCAGGTCAGTAGATGTATTTGGATAGATGGATGGGTCAGGCGAGGGATGGGTGGATGAACGGAGGGAGGAAAGGAGGAAGGAAACAAAGGAGTGGGAGAGAGATGGATGGATGGGAAGCTGATTGGGCTGTGACTGGATGGATGAGCGGATGTCTGTTGTCTTGTGGTCAGCTGGTCAGTGGATGAGAGATGTGTCTGGATAGAGGTATGGGGGTAGTGACGAATAGATGGATGGATGGATGGATGGATGGGGAGGGGTTAGGACTGTAACTGGATGTATGAGTGGATGTCTTTTATCGCATGGTCGGCAGGTAAGTGGTTGAGAGATGTATCTGAATAGATGGATGTATGAATGGGGGTAGATGGAATTGACTGGATGGATTAATAGATGGATGGTTGGGTGGATGGATGAATGAATTATGGGGGATGGAAAGATGGAAACATTTTGGAGGTGGATGGCTGGATAGATGGATGTTTGCATGGATGTAAGAGAGGGGTTTTGGGACTGTGACTGAATGGGTGAGTAGGTGGATGAATGAATGGACAGATTATGGGTGGATGGATGGATAGGTGGATGGTTGTGTAAGTGGATATGTTGATAGATGGACAGACAGTGAGGGCAGTGACTAGATGGCTAAGTTGATGGAGGAATTGACTGATGGGTTTAATATACCAATGGTTATGTGGATGTGTGGGTGGATGAATAAATAGATGGAAGGTTGGTGGATGTATGGGTGAATAAATGGTAGATGAATATTTATATGGGTGGATAGTTGTGTGGCTTACTACAAGGATCTGGGTAGGAACATGGATGTGTGGGTGGAATGGATGTGAGGATAGCTGAATTGGTAGTTAATGGATGTGTGGATAGTGAAAAAATGTTGATTGACAGAAGGTGAATGCATAGAGGAATGGTTGGGATGTACAAATGAATGAATAACTTAAACCATGTGACATATACTACAGCATAAGAAGAGAAAATGTAACATTTTTCTGCCTCTGTTGCTTTTACTAAAACAGACACTAGTAATGTTGCTACTACTGCTTTTTCTCTTTCTGCTGCAACTTCAACTGCTTCTTCTTTTGTTGCTGCTACTGCTGCTGCAACTTTTACTGCTGCAACTGCTACTGCCTTTTCTCTTTCTGCTGCATCTTCTATTGCTTTTTCTTTTGCTGCTACAACTACTTCAACTGCTGCTACTACTGCTTCTACTACTACTGATGCTACTACTTCTGCAACTACTAGTGCTATAACTACTGCTGCTGCTACTACTGCTGCTTCTACTGCTTCTATCACTACTGCTGCTGCTCTTTCTGCCACTACTATTGCTGTTGCTACTACTGCTGCTACTACTGCTTCTACAACTACTGCTGTCGCTACTACTGCTACTACTACTGCTGTTGCTACTACTTCTGCTACTACTGCTTATACAATTACTGCTGTTGCTACTACTGCTGCTACTACTGCTGCTGCTACTGCTTCTATTACTACTGCTGCTGCTATTACTGCTACTACTACTGTTGTTGCTACTACTGCTGCTATTTCTACTGCTGCTACTACTGCTGCTGCTACTACTGCTGCTACTACTGCTGCTACTACTGCTTCTACTACTACTGCCGTTGCTACTACTGCTGCTTCTACTGCTGTTGCTACTGCTGCTATTACTATTGCTGCTACTACTGCTGCTGCAAGTACTGCTGCTACTACTGCCTCTATTACTTCTACTGCTGCTATTACTTCTACTACTACTGCTGCTGCTACTACTGCTGCTACTACTGCTGTTGCTACTACTGATGCTAGTACTGCTTCTACTACTGCTGCTGCTACTACTGTGGCTACTACTGCTGTTACTATAGCTGCTGATACTACTGTTGTTATTTCTGCATTGTCAATGTTGCTGTAACTAATTTCTGCTGCTGCTTCATGGCCTGCTGCAACTGTTGCTGCTGAATATGACACAGATAATACTGCTGCTGCTACTATTTCTGCGCAAAAATGGTTCCTGCTGATAATGGCACTGCTACTTCTGCTAATGTTGAGTGTCAATACCTGGCACTTACTTTTAAGTTTCTTGTGTATATTATTTCATATTTTATTGTAAAAAGTAAGTTAGATGAGGAATATGAAATATCTTATACTTATATTGCTAAAAAAAATTAACACCCCCACCACCATTGTCATCATCATCATCATCATCATCATCATCATCATCATCATCATCATCATCATCATCATCATTATCATCATCATCATCATCATCATCATCATCATCCCTGTCCTGGTCCCCCTCCTCACAAGTCATAAGCAACTTGAAAAAGCACATTTAGTAATGATGCATATCAGTATGCTCAAAATATTTTAAAATAAAATTACACTGTAACTATATTAAGAAAATTTTCTTGTGAGACAGTGAGATATTCCCCATCCAGAAATTAAAAAATTATATTTTTCAAGCATAATATTAAGGTAAAACAGTTATTTTCCTCAACAGTGGTTGTGTATAATCAGAGTATTTTAAAAAAAAAACTTGCTGAATTTAAGCACATATTTGACAGTTTTTAAATCAAACATGTTGATTAACATACATTTTTAGTTCAAGGTAAAAGCAAGTAAAATAGTTAAACTTTTTAAAACACCACTACTGTGTCTTTAATACAAACTTGTAAGAAATTATGATTTTATGTTTTAACAGATGAAAAATCATTCAAATTTGTTGTTTTATTTTTTAATTACTAATATATTTAAAAAGCAGATCATGCATGAATGTCTAAAATAATGTCTAAAATAAAAAATTATGCAACAAACCAAAATATTTTATCCCCTCTAACAATAATCACACACAGCCCCAAATCAGCACATATCCGCAGAACATACCAAACAATAAAAATCCAATAATCTATTTCTTCAATTTAACAAGAAATCAAATAAAACTCTAATTTTTGGGTAGCTCTGTTTAGCCTGCTACTAAAGATTTTTGTGAAAGATATGTGAAGATGTGATGCAGTCTGTATTGCCCCCAGGCACCAAAGACCGCAGTCCTCTGTACGATGATGACAAATGTCAACCTCTTCCCCCCTCTTGAGAGAGGCCCAGCCTTTATGAGCCTTGTATTGGCTGTCACAGCTGATCCTTGCCTCTCATAGCTTGACTGTATTGGAAAGTGGGCGGAGTCTAACTGGAATACAGTGGGAGGAGCTACAGTCTTTTATGTCTCATATTGGAATGGATAGGTGATGTGTCGTGCAAGATGGCATGGTTGTAAACTTAAGTATATGTCGCCACGATATGGCCTCTACTATCTTCGTGTCCGGACGCAGGTCTCGATACAGATTTGCGTGCAGTTTCTCTTTTTCTGGAGTGATTTGTTCCATTAATTACCCTGATGTGAAAAAGTTTACGATTTAACAATACAAATGTTCACGTCAATTGTATTATTGTGCTTGTTATGATTATGATGAAAATTTTTGTTAAACCAAAAATCTTCTGTAAAATATGAATTTCATACAAATTTCTTACAGAAAATGCCTTCTTTTTTTCACATACCGGGCATTTTAAGGGAAAAGGAAAAGTGATGCAGAGGAAAGAAAAGCTTTCAAAATTAGTTTGATATTTGTGAATTTTTTTTTAGAAGTGTTACTCGAGAGTTGCAAATTATCAGCAAAATTATAAGTCATATTTGAATATATCTTAATGTGAGAAAAGTGGAGGGAAAAAACTTGAACTATTGTGGATTAATATAAAGTATTGAAAGAAGTGTCAGGAAGAAGGTTGTTGGATATATGTTTTGTTGAAAGCGGCCAGAGAAAGCCCGTTTCATGGTGGATACAATTCTAAGTTCTAAGATGTACGCGACTAAGAGGAGGCGGCGGACAGTGAAAAGGTAGGATTTCACGTCACGGGAATTTTATGTTTTAAGTGGGGTCTTAATGTCAGTTATGTGAGTGATTTTAAAGGGTCACTATTAGGATGTTGGCACACCTTTTTATAGTTCTGTATTTAATAGACTGTGTCTTTTACAGTTCTGTCTTAATAGACTGTGTCCTCTATATGATTTTGTCTTTTATAACTGTTTATCAGTTTCAGACATTTTTAAACTTCTCTTTTAAAAACACTAGTTTTATTAGTATAATTTAGTTCAACATAACCATATAAATTAAACTTATTTTCCAAAAAAATTGCAAGTTTTTACAATATTTATAACTTCAATCTGGCTTACTTTTGAAGAAAAGTTAAACATTGCAGGTCAAAGGGAAATTGGAAGATTTATTAGCTTTGTCAATTAAAGGTTTAAGTTACCAAGCTTTTGAAACAAACAACAGCAGCACTAATAATAAAGAAAATATGCCAAGTTCCTATAAGCATTGTGACATACATTAAGACCTGAAATGGTACAGGACAAGGCTATTCACAATGCCAGTCAAATATAAAAGTTAAAACCAAAATGTGACAAGACAAGATTATATAAAATAGAGAAACAAGAATAAAAATAGTGAAATTTAATTAAATATACAAAGTTGTTTCCATGAAATAATTAGTAAAACCTAAGAATATTAGAAGACAATAATGTTTATCTGATATAGAAAACTCCACAAATACAACTATGTCAGTAGTACAAGAAAATATGATGATATCTTTTGACTGTCTACTCTGCATAATGAAGATAAATGAAAGAAAAACAACCTTATCAGAATAACATGCAAATGAACATCTGGTTTAGAACATTTACTATGTAAATGCAATAAAATATAATTAATAAAATTTAGCTTGATAGCCATTACTGTAGACTTAATATTTAATAACCAATGGAATGACATATTTGTCTTAAAATTGTGTTTTGTAAACCTGCTGAAAGCAAGAATTGAATTTAAGCTTTGACAAAAAGTGTTGCCCCAGATCATCCGGCTGTTGCCGTTGTCTGATCTGGATCCACTCTATGTGGTGCTGAGTCAAGCAATACAGAGTTACTTTTGCTGTAAGTTGCTAGTAAATTAAACAATTTTTCAGGTTGTTTTTTTCTGCTGTGCTAAATAAATTCTATGTAACCATTACACACAATTATTCTTATAAAGAAAATATGTAATACACTGATTTTGTACAGTATTTTAGTTATAATTCATTGTTTAGTTGTGTACCTATTTATACATTTAGTTGTGCATGTATTTTTATGTTTAGTTGTGTACATATTTATACATTAAGTTGTGTATGTATTTATATGTTAAGTTGTGTACTGTATATATTTGTGAGCCTTCATAACAAGAACTGATACAATATCGGCTTCTCAGATTTTGTACAGATTTTGTACAGCGCCCAACGTCCCCATTCATGTTCTTAGAATCATAAAATTATATGTTAAATAGACTTAGTCCATAACTTGTAAAAAGATGTGTAAAATATCTTATTTGAAAAGATGTCACATACTCGGTTCCTGTCAAAAAGGAAAAATAGGATATGGCTATAATATTTAACGCAAAAAGACCTGAATTGAAACTTATTTTCTTTTCTAAACAGGTTGTGAAATACTATCTCTTAGATTTGGTTTACCTGATTAACTCTGGACAGCCATCAATTAAAAACAAGCCATTCAGAGCAACATCAAAAAGTTTGGTTAGTAGTGCAGCCTTGTAATTAAATAGTGACATTTTTAGAAAAAAACAGAAAAAACAAGCAAAATTAAAAGGTACAAATGTTAAAGGAAATGTTAAAATTAAAACACAAACCCAGTGATAATTTCATGATGATCACATGATAATATTTGTAAACTAACAGTGTATAACAGCCTTTTAAAAATGTAACACTGATAACATGCTTATAAACATATAAAACTAACTAAAAAATGGAGGTATATCAACGAACAGTTTAATTGTTGGGTACTGTTTTAAGTTGTTTTTTTTGGACAGAAACTGTGTTTTAAAACTGTGTTTTTTTAATTATTTCCCTTCATAAAAAGCATATACCTGAAATAATGAAATAGTATGTTAAAACAAGAAAAAATTAAATACTGGCATAGCTTAACAACAAAGAACCATATAAAGGAATTCTATCCAAATTGATTTTTTTAACAGATTGTCAAGTTTATACACCTAAATGGTAAAACATTATTTCTAATATCTTGTAGTCTGATAACTTGGGTGTAATATCTTTAAGATAAAATACTTCTTTGGGATATTTCTTCTAATTATAAATCTTCAAAGGAAAAGATAAGAGAAATGCTTGACTGGTATTTTATCTGGGGGGTATGAATTTAACATTTCGTTAATAGTTTTTTAAAGAGTAAATTGTGCTTGAATTTAACGGAACTGAATTCAAGGGCGATCATGAAAGTTTTGTTTAGATTGAAGGTCTTTGTATTTGATGTAAATGGTTATAAACATATTTAATCAAAGGATTGATAAGAATTTTTTGTATTGCTTGTATATATAAAGTAAAACCATCATAATAGTATTCTATTATAAAATATTTTAAACACCATGGTTTATACTTTTTTTGTAATCTCTAAATACTGAATTGGAAGTGGATTTTTAATCTTTAAAAATGAATTTCTGCCAGATGTTATCGAAAAACAAGGACGTAAATTATAGAACAGCGTAATGCTGTTTTCAATAAAACAGAGCTTGCACTATAAAAAACAAGAACAAAAAGCAGCAAGCATGCATGTATCCTATAGTCATTTCCAGAACAGAATTAAATGATTAAAAAATAAGAAAACTAATAACAATAATGAAGCTTCACGGTCTAACTAAGTGAAGGTGTACAATAAAATGCTTTTTTATAGAGTCAAGCTGTGTAAATTTTCTGCTTATCATCTGGCTTTACACTCAGATATTGATGTACCAGTGAAAGGAGACCCTTGGGTTATTAAAGAAAACAATACAATACAATGCAATACATCACAATACAGTATAATACAATAGAATATAACAAAAACAATACAATACAGAATAGTACAATATAATACAACAAAACATTATGAATCAATACAAAACAATACAGAAAAATGCAAAACAATGCAAAATATAAATACATTATTTATATGTGTATTACAACATATTTCAACAATCATAATTGTCAACACCTCTGAGAAGTTACAGGTTCACAACCATACATGCACAAACAGATTTCTAAAATGATTTTCACTTTTTCTTTTCTTGTACAAGGTTATATTTTCTTTAGAGACAGTAAATTTATTGGCCTAATAATTTTAATTGATATTGATCCGTCTCTGTAAAACAATCATCTGCCTTTTCCAAGCAGATACCACAAAGCAATCGGAAGAAATTTCAGTCATGTACCATGTCGCAAACAAATAGCAATCAGATAACTTCCAGTCATGTACCATGTAGAAACCAAAGTGCAATCAGATAACTTCCAGTCATGTACCATGTCGCAACCAAATAACTTCCAGTCATGTACCATGTCGCAACCAAATAGCAATCAGATAACTCCCAGTCATGTACCATGTCGCAACCAAATAGCAATCAGATAACTTCCAGTCATGTACCATGTCGCAACCAAATAGCAATCAGATAACTCCCAGTCATGTACCATGTCGCAACCAAATAGCAATCAGATAACTCCCAGTCATGTACCATGTCACAACCAAATAGCAATCAGATAACTCCCAGTCATGTACCATGTCGCAACCAAATAGCAATCAGATAACTTCCAGTCATGTACCATGTAGAAACCAGAGCAATCAGATAACTTCCAGTCATGTACCATGTAGAAACCAAATAGCAATCAGATAACTTCCAGTCATGTACCATGTCACAACCAAATAGCAATCAGATAACTTCCAGTCATGTACCATGTCGCAACCAAATAGCAATCAGATAACTTCCAGTCATGTACCATGTCGCAACCAAATAGCAAAAAGAACAACTTCCAGTCATGTACCATGTAGAAACCAAATAGCAATTAGAGAAACTTTCTGTCATGTACCATGTAGAAACCAAATAGCAATTAGAGAAACTTTCTGTCATATACCATGTAGAAACCAAATAGCAATCAGAAGACCTTCCAGCTTTCAGTAGAATATTTTGCAAGTATTTCTATCCAAAGCATATTAAGCTTATAAGAGAATTTAAAAAAAATAGTTTCCAGCCTTCTGCAAAAAATCCCTTATTATTTAAATGCAATGTATTTCATGTCATTGGTTTATGCAAGTTTAGAACAACTTTTTTAAAGGTATTTCTTCTTCAGTGCTTTAGCTGATCCTCTTCATTGCCATGTTTAGGAGTGCTGCAAGTTTTATCCTGGCATAAGTCTAAGAGACATGGAAAAGATAAAATCATTGATGTCTGTGTCCATACTTTTAAGCCAAATGCAGCATCTAGTTTCAGTTTTGTGAAATAATAGTAGAAAGGACAGGAAGTTTAGTGGAAGATGGCCTAATTAGTGTTATTGTGTTATTTCAGCTTTTTTTTCTGCTGTGCTAAATAAACGTTAAATTTTATGTAATCGTAACACACAATACTTCATATACAAATATAGGAAAATATGTAATACACTGATTTTGTACAGTCCTTAAATTCTTCTTTACTGTTTAGTTGTGTACGTATTTATATGTTTAGTTGTGTACGTATTTATATGTTTAGTTGTGTACGTATTTATATGTTTAGTTGTGTACGTATTTATATGTTTAGTTGTGTACGTATTTATATGTTTAGTTGTGTACGTATTTATATGTTTAGTTGTGTACATATTTATATTTATGATTCTTCATACAAAGAAATAATACGATACCATCTTCTCAGAATTTGTACCCAAAGTCCCTATTCATGTTCTCTGTTTAGAATCATAAAATTATATGATAAATAACACTTAGCAATATACATACATATCTCTTGCCCTAATATGGTAGCAAACTATGTATAAACCTCATTATTTTTTTTGTTTTCATCTTTTGCTATTTATTCTGATTATTTGTAACTTATAAAACAAATATATCAAAATGCTGTGTTTCCTTTAGTTTAAACAGTCATTAGAACAATTCATATGTATGTATGTATTATTATCCTAAACACAATAATTTTCATTTCATAAAAATAGCAACATATATGTGATCCTTATTTGCAGTCATTTTGACATTTATGTTGACATAAACATGAATATTGATTTAATTCCTCAAACATTTATATTGATTTAATTCTTTTGACATAAACATGAATATTGATTTAATTCCTCAAACATTTATATTGATTTTAATTCTTTTGACATAAACATGGATATTGATTTTATTCCTCAAACATTTATATTGATTTTAATTCTTTTGACATTAACATGAATATTGATTTAATTCCTCAGACATTTATATTGTCATTCAGACATAATTCCTCTTTGTACCATAATACAGTTCACTGGGCAAGACATCACTGGCGTTTTTACAACCCCGCCGAAATCCAAAATTTACCAACAAGTGTAAAATGTCAAAATGTAAATAAAAACGTTTAATAAATCCATAAATGGCATATTTATTGAAAGATTTATAAAAAAATATTGTTGAATATATGCTGATCTTATTTTTTGTACTGTCTTCAAAAGCAAGCGATATCATTACTGACAGTATTACAATATAATCTGTATAAAAATACAAAAATATTACTTTTGTGTAAACTTTATTTATACTTTTATTTGAACCATTCATATTGATTTTTATCCAGCATTCAACAATTAACTCTTGTGATACAAAAGTATAGCAAGCTATAATTATGTTGACCTTATTTCTGTCGTCATTTGAAGTCTTCAACCATTTATATTGATTGTTATCTTGTATCAGATGACCTGTGTATTGATAAAACAATTGCTTTTATTGTAATAACCTGCCTATTAAAGCTGCCAGGATTCAGCTCTGTGCCTGAACATTAACCTATAGCCTGTTAAATATGATAAATATAGCTTATTAAAATATAATTGATAAAGCTAATGGAAATAGGTGTAGAACCAGATAAACAAGTTCTTATTGGAAGCTGTCTGATTCAGGATCTGAACTTTTTGCTGTAGAGTGTTTAGTAACATGCTGTGTTAACATTGAATGTTGTAGTTATAACAAAAATTAGAGTCGGTTTGGGCTTTTAACAAAAAAGTACCAGGCTTCTAACAAAAAAGTACTGAGATTGGGGTTGAGCACAGTATCATGTGATTCTAATGAAATGTCATGCTTATTTTGAATGCTACGCCACATTACAAAAATCAGATGTACGTATTTTAACTGACATAATCCTATTTATAAGATGCATTTTCACGTATACATGACAGGGGTCAATCTTGGATGATAGGTTACAGAGGGAGTGTGTTTTTTTGTTTTTGTTGTTAAAATTTATGCAGTAGAAACATATAATAAAGCTGGCAGCTGCTTGATGTGGATATGTACTATATGCCTAAGCCTAATCAGTACATGCTTATCAGGTTAAGACATTACATTATCAGTACACACTTATCAGGTTAAGACATTACATTATCAGTACACGCTTATCAGGTTAAGACATAACATTATCAGTACACGCTTATCAGGTTAAGACATTAAATTATCAGTACATGCTTATCAGGTTAAGACATTACATTATCAGTACATGCTTATCAGGTTAAGTCATTACATTATCAGTACATGCATATCAGGTTAAGACATTACATTATCAGTACCTGCTTATCAGGTTAAGACATTACATTATCAGTACACACTTATCAGGTTAAGACATTACATTATCAGTACACACTTATCAGGTTAAGACATTACATTATCAGTACACGCTTATCAGGTTAAGACATTACATTATCAGTACACACTTATCAGGTTAAGACATTACATTATCAGTAAATGCTTATCAGGTTAAGACATTTCATTATCAGTACATGCTTATTAGGTTAAGACATTACATTATCAGTACAGGCTTATCAGGTTAAGACATTACATTATCAGTACAGGCTTATCAGGTTAAGACATTACATTATCAGTATAGGCTTATCAGGTTAAGACATTACATTATCAGTACACGCTTATCAGGTCAAGATGTTACATTATCAGTACACGCTTATCAGGTTAAGATGTTACATTATCAGTACACGCTTATCACGTAAGGATGTTTAATGATCAGTACAGGCTTAATAAGCTCAGGTGTTACATTATCAGCAGACGCTTATCATATTAAGATGTTGAATTATCAGTACAGGCTTATCAGGTTAAGATGTTACATTATCAGTACATGCTTATCAGGTTAAGATGTTGAATTATCAGTACAGGCTTATCAGGTTAAGATGTTACATTATCAGTTCATGCTTAACAGGTTAAGACTTTACATTTCTATGCAGAAAACCATCAGATCTTGTTTTGATTCAAGGTAAATAGGGAAATATGAAAAGGTCCTATAAGACTTACAACAGATATTTAAATACTACCACTAGACAAAGACAAACAGGATAAATGTAAAATCAACAAAAAACACAGAGACAAGAAAAAAAAACGCTAGCAGTTACCGTCCTTGGAATGGTCAGTTGGCAAAAGGACCGACTGGGGAGATTAACCTGGTTTGTGGAGCGCTCCAACCTTGCACTTCCTAGAAGGTTTTTCAATCAAACAAAAGGTGTAAATAAAAATATCCTGTCAAAGTGAAACAACTACAGTAAGCACCTACATCGGGAGTTAAAACTGATAAACTGAACTTAAATACAGGCAAAGTAACCAGTAATATAATAAACTATCAGCATATGTTCAATATGTACAGTTGATAAAAGGTTTGTGCCATTTGACCTCTGTTTATTTATGATATGCATGCAGTTGATTTATTAGTATATAAAAACTAATTACATGATTATATTACTAAATGATAGACAGGTATATAAAAGGAATATTTATTTAATGTTCCTAAATTATTTAAAATGTTAATGATTGAGAATTAGTTTGATTAATTTATCAGATTGTATGTTGATATCTATTTATGTTAATATTTATACATTAATTAAGTGAAGGTGAATTAGGCTAGCATATTAATGAAGATTTGTTGAACTTGAAATTTTGGCAAACTATTTTATCCTATAATTATTAAAATGTGATGTGTTTTTTTTTTTTTTTTTAGGCTAGCATATTAATGAAGATATGTTGAATTGAAATTTTGGAAAACTATTTTATCCATAATTATGAAAATGTGATGTGTTTGGGGTTGTTTTTTTTTTGGCATCGGAACAGACTAGCTGTTTATGTTCAATATCTCAAGATCAACCTGAAATATGATGTTATGTGGTTAAAAAACAACAACAACATTTTAAAGTAAAATTGGTCTCTAGTTAATAAATTTTCATATTTTAGTGTAGAGTATATGGACATTGTTGTTCTTTAAGTCATCTGCTGCCTCAACAGAGGTTGATGGTTCAAGCCTACAGATAACCTATCTATGCCACATTCAGCCTTTCCTCAGCTCTTCAGCAATTTTTCCAGGGGAGGCTGAAAAGGGCCCTCCATCCATGGTGTACCTGGGAACCTGTTTTTTTGTCATCATTAATTGAGCAATGTGTTATTAGATATTTCTCATGGTCATGTCACATTGTGGCAGATCAATGATGCAGTATTGAAATAGTGTCAGATCAAAAGAAAACTATTTCCTTCAGAACATAAATGTCTTCCCATCATTTTTTTTTTTTTTCCTTTTCTTTCAAAAATCAATAGATCAGTAACTTAACCCGTTAACTGTCTGCTTGTTGAAACAATATTAGCTCATATCACACAAATACTGATATTTTTATCAGAAAATATAATCTAAGCGGATTAATAATCATTTGAATTTATTGGTCTGAATATAATGGGTCAGCAAGTAAGTTTAAAATAGCAGCCTCATCAAGATCCTCCTTCTCTTCTACTTCCTCCTTCTTCTCCTACTGCTCCTCAGCATCATAAAATTATCATCATCATCATCAACTTTATCTTCATTATCATTGTCATTATCATCACCTTTATCATCATCATCATCATAATCGTCATCATCATCATCACCTTCATCCTCCTCCTCCTCATCATCATCTCCTTCATCATCACAATCATCATCATCATCATTGTCATCATCACCATCATCATCACTTTCATCATTATTGTCATCATCATAATCATCATCATCAACATCATCATCATATCATCATTATGATTATCATTGTCATCACCATTAAATCATTATCTTTATCATCATCACCACCACCATCATCATCATCGTTTGCACCATCTGTTGTGAAACGCGTAGATTCAATGACTTGCAACTTGTCAACCCCTTTGTGTATAAAATTGAATTGAAGACTTCCATTCTTGGAGTTCCTCTAGGTGACCGGCAGTGCAGTGGTGGTTCTATTCAGACATTTGTTCAGGGTATTCCCCTACCATTTAAAGCTCAATATTCACATCATTATGTTATGTGATGTTTTCTAAATCCAATTAATTCATCATCATTACCAATATTATCATCATCAGTATCAATTAAAATTATAAGAATGAAAAAGAAATATGGCATAGGTTGAAATGTCACATTCTGTGACGCAATTATGAAAATAAATATATCTTATGTCAAAAATTACAGTGACAGAAGAATAGTATATAAATAATCATCCAGTTAACATTGATGAGATAAAAAAAATAATTTTTTATTAAATTCAACAAAAAAGCAATCTTAGAACATCCATAAAATTATGGTAAAATTAATTGTAATATATAAATGTGTGTCATGATCTTCCAGCTTATTTTTCATCCTAAAAAAAAAGACGTATTGTGAAACATTACCCAAATTAGGCTCGAAGAAGAAATGCGATAAAAAAAAAACAATAAAAAAACAACAAATGAAACCCCTCTTCTGTGTAGTAATAATATGCTTGACTGATCAAAAGATTCATATTGTGTAAAAAAACACCTTGTATACCACAACATGCGAAAGAATATGTAAAATTACAGTCAGGTTCACACATTTATCTCTACATATTGTTGCCATCCAGACAAAACCAATGTTCACCCTGGTCCTTCTACATAATAGATTAAAAACGCGTACATTCGTAGTCTTTTGTACATCTACATGTACAGTTGCTTGGACATATTGCCAGAGATCCTGCTGCAAATAGTGCAGATCCTGATCTGCCGGCTCCAAGTGGAAGTCAGCTGATCTGGATCCACACTCCTTGCTCATGTCTAGTCGAATCATACTAAGCAGACTAAGATTTGATTGCAACAGCTGCCCATTCTACAGCATAATATCAAATCAATCTCAGAGAACATATAAACTGTCATATCAACATTAATAATAAATGAGGTATGCTCGTTTAATTGTGAAATCCAACTCATCAACAAGGTTTGCTTGTCTACGTGTTTTCCTTCATTTCTAGACGTGATAATAGGCTATATGGTACAACAGAATGGTATTGAGTTTTTCAGAGGGGTGGGAATTGTACAAGAAAAATATTAAAAATAATATTTGCAGGATGTAACAAGTTGTCATAATTTTGTTACCTAGGGTTTATAAATGGTGATTTATGAATTCCTGGTCAATTTTATGTGATTAAATTACATACATTTTTGTAAACTTACATTTGTTATAATTTATTTATAATATAAATAAACAAATTTATTGATTATATATTAATAGATTTATCCTAATTTATTTTTTACACAAGATAAATGTTGTATGGGGAATTTTTTTCTACTTTCTCTTATTTGTTTGTTAATTTCATTCCCCTTTAAATGTTTCTACATGAGCAATTATTCCTAGAACCAATGCAATAAGTCTGAATTCAACAGAAAACATAATTGCAAAGTAAGTTGACGTTTTAGATTTAAAAGCAGTGCTCTAGATTTCATGCACTAAAAGTTTATGTATACAACCTGAGTGCAGAAAGTGTGTGCACATTTACATAACAATATGTGCATAACATGTGACAATATTCACATATTCCCACAACTTTATTTGTATACCATTCAACCTATGGACTGGTTTGTTGTTGGTGCCAATTTCTGTGATCATATCCTGGAGTATTTGGCACAGGACCAGTCTGGAGCAGTCATTGCCTCCCCCACCCACCTTGATTGATTAGACTGTGTGTGTAATTAATGGAAGAAAAAAATAATGCAAATCAATAGCAATCAGGGTAATTAGTTGAGTCGTGTCCTGTGGCCAGTGCATTTCCCGACAGTGTCCCAAGACTTTGTGGAAGCATATAGTCTGCAAAAACTTTACATTGTTTTGTTGTTGTTGTTTTTTATATACATCACAGTGACCAAAAAAAAAGCAAAATAACTATGCTCAATAATAGACTGATCCATTTAGACCGGTACTGATTATTGCATTGAAAATAACTTTTATCACAGTTATTAGATAATACATTGGTCTTTCTCATAATAATTTTGGGGTTCCCAAAGAAACGGTTTGCTGTTAAATTGCTTCCAAAGTTGTGACATTTACTATGGAGTAAGGAACAAATTCATTTAGTGTCAGGTAACCTAGAAAGTCCATGAAATAAATTTTCCATACTGTGCAAATTTCATTGAGATTCCATATACAGACATCGCGCTCCAGCACGTTGCCAGTTATAAACCACCAGTGCACAGCCGGTCAGCTGGAAGACTTTCTTATGTTAAGTCCTTCATCCCTTCAGGGACTCAAACCAACATGCTGAAAGGCGGGCAGTCATAGGAGTTTCCAGTTCGCAAATCTATCACTTCACCACAGGCGCCCTAGTAATATTTTCTTAATATGTCTTAACATAAAAACAACTAAGTAACAGTTCATACAGAACAGACTTTATTAGGAAAATTCTTCTTGTGAGATTAAGCAGTTCTAAAAATATTTTGTCTAAATTTTGATTTTTTCTGGAAGATAAGTACACTTTTTCTCTTTTGGGAATATAAGCAAAAAAACAACAGCGATAAAATTTGTTCATGATCCTACCATAGGACATCATAGCTTCAAATTTTATTCCCCCAAATTGGTTATCTTCCATCTGATGGCGATTCTACTGAGATGTTTGTTTCTGCAGTCCTTGTTGTCCTGGGTCCTTCCTTGGTAAGTTATACATGAAGTCTTGTTTGACTTTGATATATTAACTACATTTTACTGATGCGATGTTCAAAACCTTGATACAGAACAACCTAAACCTAATACTTTATAAATATATACCTTTCAAGATTGAAGTAAGTGTTTATTTTGTGTATAAGTACAGTGTTCTGTTTAAGATCGACTGTTTCAATGTACCAAACCATTATTGTGTTTATTTCTCTGTGGTACCCTTGCCATGTCAGCCTGGCTAGCTGTTCATACTGACTCTATTATTCTGACTGAGTCAGTAGTGAAACAAAATCTTTTAAATGCTCAACTCCGCTTAATTACTCCGCAATTGGTGAACCGAGTGGACGGGCTTAAAATGTTCAATTTCACACAATTAACATTCTTTGTTACAAATGTGTCATAAGAAAATAATACCGTTTTAGAAGAAAAAAAATGTATTTTTTATACAAACGAGAGCATATTATTCCAGGATGATAGCAGTATGGTAGTTTGTACCAGCAGGTAGGTCAGGCTTTGTCTCTGAACTATTTAAGGTTGTAGAGGGCTTTTGCAAGACATGCTTGTTACCGTATTGATTAACTTATTTACCACACTGACATTGCCAAAGGTTGAAGAGGGTCTGAATTTAAATAAAGTTTATGAAGGAAAAACTGTGATAGCCAGGTTCTAGGTAAAGATCACTTAATTATATCAGTTAAAATTATTAAAGGCCTATCATTCTGGGAGTGGGGGGCAGGGGCAGGGGGGTAGTGGGGGGCATAGTAAAAGAGTAGAGTTGTGAAAACACATACCTGAAGCTAAAAGAATAATAAGCTTATAAAATAAATTTTGTCTGTTGACTGCTTAGGTTGAAGTAAGGGTCCCTTACTGTGTATATATATATCTAGTATTTACTGCAATAAAGTTGGATGGATCTTGATTCATACACCCCCCTCACCCCCCTCCCTAAAAAAAACTCTGAAACAAACCCCCAAACAACAACAACAACAACAAAAAAACCCACCAGAAACGACACAGACTTTCCGGATCCGCTCCTGCATTCTGGTCTTTACTGATGAAGTCATATACCGTAATGCACTTTTGTGCATCCATAGTTTAATGATGAATGTAGGTAGATAAAGCTTCTTAAAGTTTGTATCAGGAAATTTAGACAAGACTTTTTTTTATCAAAACAACCATGTAATTTAGTTTTATCTGAAAAGATCCCATAAAGTGCCATTTATTGATGTCCTTCCTCTTTGTGAAATGTGAAGCAGAACACCCTACTTAACATTACAAGCATATATTTCCTATCTGAGCCACGCAACACAGTAGCTATTTTTAAATTAATGAAATCATGTGACCACTAACACAAAAGATCACATTATATCACGACACTGACATTGATATAGCAAAAAATCCCCATGGTGCATAGTTATAAATTCGGAAAGAATGAACACTTATAGCTGTTTATTTTCATGATTTGAATTATCTTACAATTCTGAGGGTGTTCAAAATAATTTTTACTTAGACTAAAATATAAGTTTATAGTAAAATTGTGGCCCAAAATTGCCCCAAACAGGGTTAAGATTGTTGATGTGTATTTTGTATAGGCAGACTATCGGATACAGACTTTAAATAACTTAAAATTTGTTAACACTTGTTTGAATCACCTGAAGACTAAAATCTTTTAGAGTTTAACTTTTGATCCGTTATAAACAATAGTTGCTCTATTTTAGCATTATTTTTGTCCAAATTTTCTTATGGCTGAACAGTTGTTTATTTTCTGGTGAACGTTAAAAATGTAAATTTGACCAAACTGTGTCTTGGCTGCTTCCTTCCTTTTTATTTTTGTTGTTGTAGTTGTTACATTACACCAACACAATTATGGTCATGTTGTTAGGTCCAGCTAATTATTGGTTGAGGAAGACCCCAGACTAATTAATGCCAGAGGCAGAACCACCGGCACACCGCAGGTTAGCTGGAAAACCTCCCCACATTAAAGTTCTGCCCAGACTGGAACTCAAACCCATGCAGTGAGGGGCTAACGAGTTACAAGTCACTTGCTTTAAATATTCGGACACGGGCACCCCCTCCTTTGTACTGAAGTTACTGAAGATTCAATAAAAAAAATCCAACTTTTTACAGAAGAATTTAATAAAGCAAAATACACCAAATATTTGTGCCAAAAGCCTTATCAGATTGTATTATGTATTACATTACTGTAACCTCAACTTGGGTTCTTATCGAAACTGTAAAATAATATGATTTTAGTGTCATTTTGTTATGTTAGAATTTTCCCTGGATAAATACTATGCAGTGAATGACTTATATTATCTTGCGTTATTTAAATTTTCTTGCATCTAACAATTTGCATTAAAATTCCTTTTAATACAGGTTTCAGAAAATGGAATAAAAATGATAATCTTTTAAAAACATAGTTATAGGAATTTTCCATTTCTTTCGTAAATTATCACCATCATCCTGCAACTAAAATGAATATCATTATGTCCTCAAAAACAAGACTAGAAATGGTGTTTGCCTTGAAAGGATTTAGATGAAGTTTCTCGAAAACATGGAGGGTACCCAGTCATTTCTCAAAGAGTTCATTATCAGTCTTATTATTATACACATTGATAAGAATGACCCAATTGCTAATTATGCTGTCATACTATTTCAATTTAACTGTCACTCAAGATGGGCATTTTCCCCCTGAAGACGAAAGAGAATCCCTACAGAGGATGAGAAAAAGCTAAAAGTTATCCCAGAATTAACTTTCTATGATCGTTTAACTCACAACCTTATACGCTATAAGAATAACCCTTTCCTTTTTTCGAGTAAATCGGATGTTTTATATTTTCCTCAGGATATCATAGGAATATTTGTTTAAGCTTTCTAATGTTTTCAGTATTTTTTTTTTTTTTTTTAAATACACCACAGCGACCAATTATGATCATTATAGCTATCAACCAGCTATTTTGGTGGAGGAAGACCCCAAACAAATGTCTGGGTAGAACTCACATTAAGTCCTTCGGCCCGGATCGGGACTCGAACCCACGCTACGAGAAGCTAAGCAGATAGAGGAGTTACATATTGGCGACTCTACCTCTATGCCAAGGGCACCCACTCTACCATTTACATGCACATATAACTATATGTAAATATGTGAAAAGTGCCTTCTTTTTCTTGGCAATGCATTTTTTCAGATGAGTAAATACAGAAGGAAATTAAAAACAAGAGCAATTAAAGCCCAAGGAACATAAGGTCCCTCTGTAGAAAGGTCATTGATTTTTCAATATGATGAAACCCAAACCAACTGTCTTGGCAATGTACATTGATTGTTTTTTGTAATTAAGTGTATCAAAAACCATCCAGCATCGAGGATAACGAGAAAGAGAGAGAGGGAGGAGAGTTGATCGGGGAGAAGTACAGAAATGTTTTTTGCCGGACCAAAATGGACGTAATTACATGTTCCATATACGGTCCAGGAGCAAAAAGTAACATTGCGGAAAGAAGATGAATGTTAAGGCTTAACCTGCTTTGCGAAAAATTTATCAGACTTAGGCAGTTAGTACAGATCCAGATCATCTAGCTACCACTAGGGTGCTGTCTGATCAGGGTCTGCACTATTTGCTGCTGTGTTTCCTGCATTATGTGTAGGTTCCCTTGGTTGTCTTGGTTGTCAGTAAGTTTTTGTATTGGTAATGTTACTCATTGTAGCATGATAAGGGATAAGAGGATAGGAAAGAGGTCTAAACTTTGCTGGTAATGCTGTAGATGGGATTCTGCTTTCTGGTTGTATTTTTGCATCACACCAACAGAACTTTGGTCTAAAATCTGGTTCCCGGGATCCATAAAAAAATCTTAGTTATTTTTTTTTTTCTCCTTTTCTCTTAAACTTAGATATTTCCTTAAAATATAAAAACAGTTCCTAGATTTATAGTTTTGTAAGGTTCATTCATAAAATTAAATATATCAAATACAACCAAACCCCCCCCCCCCAAAAAAATACTTCTTTTCAAATTTCAGACAATTTTTATAGTTTAAGTTATAAACCTCCCCACTAAGATTCTTTAAGGTATGACCTCAGTTGAATATTTCATTAGATCAGCTGGAGCAAATTTTTTATTCTGACTTGATCTTGAGCCTATGCTATAAGAGGCTGATAAGATTTAGTTGAATGCTCATTACTCATTTACTATCAGCTGGTCTACTATGTTTTTCTGTGTTATATTTGTAAACAATTTATATTATATTTATTATATTTCATGGGACATTCTCACATTAAATTCCTATAGACACTACAGGTGACTTTTTTTTTAATATTACCCTCTGATATCATTAATTTATCCACACATGATTTCTAAAATAGAACAGTTGATTTTTTTAAGTCTATGTTAAGTGTTTATGAAATCTAATACTATTACAAGCATTCACCACATAAGACATTATTAGCTGACAGAATCTAAACATGGCAATGAATAGGCATTTGACAAGTTATTATTTTGGTATAATATTATAGATGTCCCTTCCCACAGAGGGCCATTGGCTCCTAGCACATATTGTCAACCCTTGATATGGTAATATCAACCTCAACAATATCAACCAAAGCAATATCACCCTTAGCAATATCAACCTCAACAAAATCAACCTCAACAAAATCAACCCCAACAATATCAACCTCAACAATATCAACCTCAACAATATCAACCTCAACAATATCAACCTCAGCAATATCAACCTCAGCAATATCAACCTCAACAATATCAGCCTTAACAATATCAACCTCAACAATATCAGCCTCAGCAATATCTCCCTCAGCAATATCACCCTCAGCAATATCACCCTCAGCAATATCAACCTTAGTTGACATAACCAATCTCTGATTGACAAAACATGCTATCACTCTGTGTGTGATGTGATATTTATATATGAACTGATAAATATATTATATATACTAAATTATTCATGATACATTTGTTTATTCTTCAAAATTAGGATTTCAGGTACCTGTAGATTTAACAATATAGGTCTAAATGTCCAATGGATGGGGAAGTCAGCTGGACGTACACAAGATCCAGACACCCCTTTCTCAGTGTCTAAGGAGGGTGCCCCTCAGTCCCGTTGACAACTTAAAATTTTGCAACCCTTTACCCCAAGGGCTTGAGTCATTTTAATATTAGGCGGACATCTTCTAAGCCAATTTAAATTTTGCCTCAATTTGTGACTTTGCTCATGTTATAGTCAGTAGTAAATTACTTGTACATAGTTAACTATAAGACTTATTTTTTTTTAAATGTGTTTATCAATAAACCTAGATTACTATTGAAAGTCAGACCTATAATAGCACCAGTAGTCTTACGGTTATAAAAAACTTTCCGTGTTCTGCGTTATATACATTATATATAATAGTTTGAACTTTCATTATCTCAACTGACATACTGCAGTGTTCTTTGCATAGATCATAAATCATTTCAAACTTCTAGTTAGGTGTTTTCGGTCTGTTACAGTTATGTCCCCCTGGCACCTCTCTTTGTTTTTGTTCAGTCAGTTGGAGTAAAATATTGTTTTGCACTGTCACCTACGAAAGCAGATGAAAG
This sequence comes from Sinonovacula constricta, assembly GCA_007844125.1. Classification (NCBI taxonomy): domain Eukaryota; kingdom Metazoa; phylum Mollusca; class Bivalvia; order Cardiida; family Solecurtidae; genus Sinonovacula; species Sinonovacula constricta. The sequence continues at coordinate 40,853,017 of CM017556.1, forward strand.
TTGAACCATGGCTGATATATTGATCAGTTAGATGAACCATGGCTGATTAGACGGAAAGAGAAAAACAATGAAAGAATAGACTCACAGATGTAGAAAACAAGATTATTCCATGTTTGTTATAGATGTCTGAAGCCTTATGTCATAGCTAGGTAAAAATAACATAAATTAAGAAAGGAAAAAACAGTTAAGTTATAAATCAAAGAATAAGTAAAAAAGTTCTCTTTAACATTTTATTTTCAAAGGAGATAGCTTTAGTCTACACTCAATGGTAACATTGTATGTCTAAATTGTAAAATGTTCAAAGTGATATTATATACCCTATTTATCAGTCTTTATTAATGTATATCCAGTAAATGTTTACTTTTTTCATTATTTTACACTTTTTCTTAATTTGGTATTGCCATTCTGTCTGCAATATGGGATGGGATGAGATTTGCCGGCATTTTCGCTGATACTGTGCAGCGACATTTCTATCATTATAGCACAGGGGCACTTATGAGGTGTCCAGGGACTGAACCTGGCCAGTCCATTATACTCCATGACTCCGACGACTCAGTCATAATGCTGTCCCCTTAGCCCCGAGCGTTAAGAGGGAAGCCACTACTACCAACTTTAAAGTCTTTGGTTTGACCCGGCTGGGGTTTAAACCCGCAATCTCCAATCAGCAAGCCGACGCTCTTCCACTTGAGCTATTGCCATTGTCTTCAATATGGGGCAGAATAAAAATACCGGTAGTATCAGATTTTGTGAAAAATAAAATACAAGATACAAGTTGTATATCTAAATATGTTTTGCACCTAACTATTTATTCATTGCACTTTTCTAGTGCTGTTTCTATTTGAGTTATATTTTTCATATGGATTAAGTGGCATAGATTGATTAATTGATTGCATATTTATAGCAAGTCAAACATGTGTTTTATGTCCACCTACACAACAATTACCTGACCAATAAGGAGTTGTTACAGTAAATCAAAATTATATTGCTTTGAATAGAGCAGTGTTCAGTACAGCATTTATGTTTTCAGATGCATTGACAGGAAAGTGCAGTAATATTTTTTATATAATTCCCAAATGATGCCTGTGTTCCATTGCAGTCTTCACAAATGTTGCCTTTTATTACCAATAATTACTAACTATTACTTATCTCATTTTTTCTCTCTATGCTCTTTCTATTCTCCCCTCCATTTTTTCTCACTCTCTCTGTTCTATGTTCTTGCTTTTCCTTTTCTTCTTTCTTTATGTTGTTTTCTTTTGCTCCCTCTTTTTCTCCGCTCACTTACTATATACTGTTATTTCTCGCCACTTGTTTGCTTTCTCTCCTATCTATCTTCCAACTATCTTTTTTTCTCTAGTCACTACCTCTCTTTCAGTTTCTCTTTTCTCTATCCTGTCTCTCTTTTCCTCCAACCATCTTCTTCACAGTATACGTTCCTCACTTTGTAACTATCTCATTTACCATCACTGTCTTTGTTGTCTCCTCTGTGGACACCCTACCAGTTCTCTTGTCTCCTCTGTGGGCACCCTACCAGTTCTCTTGCCTCCTCTGTGGGCACCTTACCAGTTCTGTTGTCTCCTCTGTGGGCACCCTACCAGTTCTGTTGTCTCCTCTGTGGACACCCTGCCAGTTCTCTTGTCTCCTCTGTGGGCACCCTACCAGTTCTCTTGCCTCCTCTGTGGGCACCTTACCAGTTCTGTTGTCTCCTCTGTGGGCACCCTACCAGTTCTGTTGTCTCCTCTGTGGACACCCTGCCAGTTCTATTGTCTCCTCTGTGGGCACCCTACCAGTTCTCTTGTCTCCTCTGTGGGCACCCTACCAGTTCTCTTGTTACCTCTGTGGGCACCCTACCAGCTCTGTTGTCTCCTCTGTGGACACCCTGCCAGTTCTATTGTCTCCTCTGTGGGCACCCTACCAGTTCTCTTGTCTCCTCTGTGGGCACCCCACCAGTTCTCTTGTTACCTCTGTGGGCACCCTACCAGCTCTGTTGTCTCCTCTGTGGGCACCCTACCAGTTCTGTTGTCTCCTCTGTGGGCACCCTACCAGTTCTGTTGTCTCCTCTGTGGGCATCGTACCAGTGGCTATGTGGTTACATTTATCCACTTATAATTCCTCAACCCCTACTGACTGGGCTCAAGTTCCAGACGGGATTAGAATTTTCATAATGAGAGGACTTTATCCTTCAGTGCAGATACTTCAAAACCTTCTTTCTCCACTAATCACCAGTATTGCCATAATTGTTTCATGCCATATATCCTCAATTTAAACCAAACTTCTCTATCTCCATCCCTTTCTCTCTCTTTCTTCTCCTTCCCTCTTTCTCTGTCTCTCCCTGCTGTCCCCACTGTCCAGCATCCAGCCCCCAGGTGACAAATCAATGCTACCTCCACACCACAGATCACCAGGGATTACCTGTCATATGAACTGCTCCTGTCAGTCAATTGAGCCTAATTGGAGACTGTTACTTAACCCATTGTCTGCTACCTCAACTGCTTACCATGACTAGATCAGGCAAATAGTGTAGAGATCAAGATTAATCCAATGTGAGTTGTCTATTCACGGTCTGCACCATTTGATGCACAGTCTTCATTAATATATGTATATCTAGTTATGTACGAATGCTGTTATCATTTAATAACTGAGATTAAATTTTTGTTATAACTAAAAGTGGGAGGATAAAACTCAAGGTGGTAACCTTAGTATGGTAAGACTTTATAACTTTTCCTAAACTTTTCTAGAAAAGTTTTTTTTTTATAATTTTTCTCAGAACTACATTGCACAAGTAAGTACACATATTTTAATTATTTTTTTCAGCTAAACATGTAGATCTGGATCTACATCTGTGTCTGATTCAATTTTAGCAAAGCAGGTTAGGAGTTAATTGATGTCAATAAAGGATCAAGGAAGTTTAATTGACAATGGTTAGTGCCACATTGACCCTTGGGACTTCACCCTCCAAGTCATTGATTCTAATTATAATTACTTTACAACTCAAATAGATTTACCAGATACAGTTCATTTGATATGTAGCATTGTAGATTTGGATTGTAAAATATTTACTGATAATGTTTGCCTTTTATATGCAAAATAGGAATATTTTGTGAAATACATCACTGCAATGCAATTATATGCAACACAATGACCAGATATTATCAGCAGAGGAGGAATCCAGACAAATGTTCGGTTAGAGTCATTGCCTTAATGCTAGGTCAGCTGATAGACCTCCCCACATGAGTTTTAACTAGGACTGGGAGTTGAACCCAAGTAGTGAGGGGATAAGGAATTGTAAATCTGCAGTTCCAACTCCACAACCACTGATACACCATAGTTTGCAATGTGCTAAGCATTACATCAGCGTTTGGTACCCCATAGTATGGAATATGCTAAGCATTACATCAGCAGCTGGTGCCCCATAGAATGTAATATGCTAAGCATTATATCAGTGGCTGGTACCCCATAGAATGGAATATGATAAGCATTACATCAGCGGCTGGTGCCCCATAGAATGGAATATGCTAAGCATTAAATCCGCGGCTGGTGCCCCATAGAATGGAATATAAGCATTACATCAGCGGATGGTACCCCATAAAATGTAATATGGTAAGCATTACATCAGCGGCTGGTGCCCCATAGAATGAAATTGGCTTAGCATTACACCAGCAGCTGATACCCCATAGTATGGAATATGCTAAGCATTACATCAGCAGCTGGTACCCCATAGAATGGAATATGCTAAGCATTACATCAGCGCCTGGTACCCCATAGAATGGAATATGCTAAGCATTACATCAGTGGCTGGTACATCATAGAATAGAATTGGCTTAGCATTACACCAGCAGCTGGTACCCCATAGAATGGAATGTTCTAAATATTACATCAACTGCTGGTACACCATAGAATGGAATGTGCTAAACATTACATCAATGGCTGGTATCCAATAAAATTGCTTGGGTTTAAACATTACAGCAATGGCTGGTACCCCATATAATGATGATGATGATGATGATGATTACCACAATGATGGTGATCATTATTATGATGATGATGGTGTTGAAAAGGAGGGTGTTAATGTTGCTGATGATGAAGACGATGGCAGAGATGAAAACAATGACAATGTTGATGACAACATTATGATGATGGTTGTGGAGGTGGTGGTGGTGAAAATGATGATGATAATGATTTAAAGGCAACCTCTGTGCAGTTTCTGTAAAGTGTATGGCAGACAGTACTAATGTACCAGTACGAGATTCTTGTCAACCAGCTCTTATTTCTGTTAAATTGATCAGAAATAATTACACATAATTATATTGTCTATCTTATAACAAGTAATAATGTCTAAGTTGCATTTTGCTGTCAGTGCATATTATATTTGATACCCTTGCCTGATTTTCTGAAAAGTAATAAATAATTTTTATTTAATATTGTAACAAATACAAAATACCCTTTTTTTTTAAATATAGCATTGTTTATAAAGTACTAGTAGAAAGTAAGAGAAAACAACAAAAGATTAGTTGTTTTTTTTGTAGTTCTCATGCCCTTAAGACCTGTTTGTTTCATCATATTTGTCAAATTTTATATTTGCTCATTTGAATTGCTTGTTTTGTTTAAATTAAATTTAAGGTAATTCAGTACAACATTATTTTTTACTCAAGAAGTGGTAAGCACAACTGAAAATCAATTTTCTTAAAACAAGCTCAGTTTATTTTTTCTACTTGTATTTTGATTGAAATTGTTGCAAGGTTGCTGAGTTTAAAATTTCATTTTGAAATTCCACCAGCAAATTGAGTAGCACATGATGCCTAGCAACAGTTTCCAAGGACAGTTAGGTACAATGTCTTTGCCTTGCAATCCTGGTCGTCAAAGGGTTTTTTTGCCAGTTGGTTCATATGGCCAAATAACAGAAAATTATAAGAAAGCCTTGTACTATTGCTCTTTCTATGTTTAGCTCAGTTAAACTTTACACCTGGTGCACTTTTTAACTTCCTAAATATTTGACTTCACAGTTTTAAAAAAAAAAATCAAGATGAAGGAGTTTGCATTAGTTTGGTTGTATCAAACCAAGTAAAGTTGAAAAAAGAAATGGTGAAAATTTAGGGTCCATCTTGATGGTCTAGAGGTTTAGAGGTTATGTGCTAGCCTCAAATCCTCTAAGTTCCTGCAATGGATCAACTATGCATGCAGCCATTTTGTTATTAGTATTTTTTATTTATATAAATAATAATTTTGCAAAAAGGGCAGATTACATTTTATTTCAATTTTATGTAAAAATAAAGATTTTTTTTCCATATATTGTCAATTTTTGGGAACCACAACAAAAATAATGACAAACTGATGGACAGAACCATTTGAAATGGTTATTACTCAACAAAAAACATAAAACAAGACAAAGCATGCAGGAAGTTATCTTTTGTTCTCTAAACAAGAAAATGGAAACAGTTTTTCCCATTGGGACATTTGGAGATGGAAGAATAACAAAGATTAGAACATCAACTTACTCTATAAATGTCTTTAAAAAGCAGACTGTAAATCATGCCCAAATGGTTCCAAACATACATTTGCTTTGTTTAGACCAAAGGCAATGTAAAGTATCTTCCTTTAAAATAATACATCTGGATTTTGGTTTGAATTGGTTATTGTTATTGTTATTGTCGGTTTCACCATGGCAAATCCAATTTGTGATTTTTATGGTAATTAAATTGAATATCACTCTTTTTTTAGCAGAAGATTTAAAGCAAAAATTAATCAGAGTGTAACCTTATACTCCATGCTTGGGTTCCCATGCTTTCCTTTTGGCATATTTTTCTTACTTGCTTTGTTCTGTCTTGTGTATAATTACAAGGAATAAAAAGTTTAAACTAAACTTATATTTTGAATATACACTAGGCTTTCCATATTTCCAGTAAGCAATTAAAAATCAATTTATGCAAACCAAGCCAAAATGGGTATATCAGCATTCATCATTGCTAAAAGCTGATGACCCAGTTTAGATCCCAGTGACCTTATGCTGAAATTCAAGCCAATCAAATCATTAGAATTCTAACATATGTCCTCAACCATGTTTTTGAAGATTTTAGACACATTTTAGGACCATTAAACCCATGTTGAGTCCAGGTGCAAGGACAGTCCTAGAATCACCAGGTGGTCAGTCTAATCATCTGATGGTCAGTCATTGTCCGGAGCCTGTAATTAGGACCGATAAACATTCCCCCAAAAACTGACCACTCATTTGTGATCCTCCCATAACTGTCAACCGACCAATAGCCACCCAATATGAGGGATAACAAGCGTAAATGGTAGAGAATTGAAGAGAAAGTGATAGCAGTGATAACATTTGAAGATGGCCCTCTCAAAGTCAAAAATTACCCCAATCGAGGTTAAGGTAGTTTATTGACATAATTTATGGTTCCATTTATCAGGAATTCTAATCTCTTTAAGGAGTAAAAAAGCCACACTCTATCATTGTTAGATCCTGTCCCTGATAAAATTTAATCTAAAAATGTACAATTTAATTAAAATTTCCTAAAATTGTATCTCTGTAAAAGAGATGTGACTTTAGCTCAAGGACTTCTCCCTTGGATTAAATAACTGGCTAATGTTTTCTTAAATAAGCAAAATGCATTTCATAATCAGTTTATAAAAGTTACAAAAAACAACAACATTAATGTTCATTGTAAAACTAAATGAATATGAGTATTTCTTTATGATTTTCATCCAATGAGAATGTTTATTTAGATTTATTATGTTGAAAAGTGAATTTTAACTTTCTTCATAAATGTAAAACAATCATAGATGCATGCAAACACACTAAATGTAATGTATACATGCATGCAGTGTTCAGATTAAAGAAGCTTGGATAAAGCCTTGTCAAACTCCTTTGGGTTTTCTTAAATAGTTTGAAAGAGGCATTTTTGAAGTAACAGTAAGTTTGGTTAATTTTGCATACTTAACGCGATATATGCCTGGTTATGTTAGAAGATTAGTTTCAGTTGCTGTTACAATGCTGGCGACAAGAATCTTCCAAGAATCTTCCGCATTTGGCAACAAATGCTCATTGCTCATAAATCATGATATAAGAAAGAGAAAATTTGTTTGCAGTTGGTAAGTCACGAGGATTCCCTCGTGACCCTCAGCAGACGACAATGTAATTTTCATGAGTATTTTTTAGGGCATAAGCTATACAAATGCAGAATTTAGTTAACACACTTTGGTCAGTTTGTTCATAGGCCATCTTCAGCTGCCAGCAAAAAAACAACAAGGAGTACTTTTTGCAGAGGATATCTTTCATAAGGGTGTAATTTGTTTTGTAGCATTCTTTTCTCTTGATTCTTGAAAAAGATTAATCCAGGATATTGCCAAGAAACACACTGTCTACAAAATTGAAATTTAATCATTTTGTTAAAAAAATTTCTTGTATAATTAAGGTTGCATGATGCAAACTGGTTTTAGCATCTACCTTGGTCAGATTGTACTGAAGCCTAGAAGCTATTCTGACCCACCATTACATTTAATACGATGAATAGAGTGCAATATAATGGCTTATTTACCTCAAACTTTGATGAACCTGCAAGTCCTCAGCCTGTCATTCATTGGGTTCACGTCCTATTTGAGACAACCTCTGTCAGCTTTAAGCTGGCCTGTGTCAGTGGTTCCACTCAGGTACACTCTCTGCCACGCACATCATTGCAGGGCATGGCTTTTAGCTGGCCTGTTACTGTGGTTCAACCGAGAATTATTTTCTTCTGCTGAGGTCTTTGCTGATTATGCCTTTAAGCTGGCCTATTTAAGTGGTTTTATCCCGGTTCATTCTCAACCACTCATATTTGCTGGAAACTAGGCTTGCCTGTTTAAGTGGTTTTACCCCAGTTCATTCTCTACCAATCATATTTGCTGGAAATGGCTTTACGCTGGCCTGTTTAAGTGGTTTTACTCAAGTTCATTCTCTACCACTCATATTTGCTGGAAATGGCTTTACGCTGGCCTGTTTAAGTGGTTTTACTCAAGTTCATTCTTTACCACTCATATTTGCTGGAAATGGCATTAAGCTGGCCTGTTGCAGTGGTTTTACCCAAGTTTATTCTCTGCCGCTCATATCTTTGCTGGACAGTCATATAGATTAGAATTGTTGCAATGTAATGTTAAATATCCATTAACACAAACAAATAAAATCTTGTCTATTAGACATTTACAATCTAAGTCATTGTTCCCCAACAGTTTACAACTCTAGTCACAGTTGGGAATGGTATACCTAAGAATATTATGATTGCAGCAGACGGAAATGCTCAACACATGATGTGTAGCAAGAGAAAAAAGGATTCCCATAAAACGTGTAACTAATAGATTATTTGTGAGATTTAACACAAAAGCCCTGTCTCATATCTTGTAAATCTATTGTTTGAATCTCTCAGACCTGTTGTACAGGGGATTTAAACAGAAGAATCGTAACATAGCATGGTATCCGTCTGCCTGACAGATCATCTGAAGATAAACCTGGGCTTCTTTTTGACATCGGATACTGCTATTTGTTGTTTGGCTAAATGCTTAAGGATTGCGAAAATGAAACACATTAACAATAGACCAACATACAAACTGTACTGTTTAAGGAGTTGTCATTATTTTGTTGCTATTCTGACTGTAAGAATGACTGCTACAGTATTTGAAAAAAAAAATGTTTAAAGAGGTTAACTTGAATGCGTATGGTTACCTGTTAACCTTGACTTTAGGGTGAATCATAAATATTTAATATAATCAATAGATTATAGTTAATTTGCAAACAAGGTCTTGAAAATCTGTAGAATGTTGCAATTAATAATTTACTTAACACTAGTAAACAGATAAATTTTGTAAAATATATTTGTATATTACATGTAATGAGTTATCTTAGTTATGTCTCATTTCAAACCTTCTTGGTTGGATTTAAAATGGTTAGCGGTAAGTTTCATAAAAGCAACAGACCAAATAAAATAACAGCTAGATCTAAATGCTTTTATTATTTTAGACGAAGATTATTTTCAATAATGACTGCTGTCTAGTATAGCAATCCAATGATATAGCACCACCATTGTTACTCAGAAACAATCCATTTGTGACTCTTCTTACTTGTAATGGTAAATCCCCTTCAGGACAACCCTGTAAAAGATACAATTTAAAATTAGCTGGTTGGTTCTTAATATTCTTTGGAAACAAAAGTAATTGGTTCCTAATATTCTTTGGAAACAAAAGTCACTACTGCTTAAAAATTCTTTGGAAACAAAAGGAACTGGTTCCTAATATTCTTTGGAAACAAAAGGTACTGGTGCCTAATATTCATTGGAAAACAAAAGGTTACACAACACTAAATGAATTTGTTCTGTACTCTGTAGTGAATTTCACAACTTTGGAAGCAAGTTAACAGCAAATGGTTTCTTTGGGAACCCACAAGCTATATATTGTGAGAATGACCAATGCATTATCCAATTAACAGGGGTCTCTCCGAAGGAAAGTTATGTGTCACAAAGACGGTTATCCTCCTGTGAAAACATACTACCATACTTTTTTGCAAAGTGTACCAGCACATTTTCAATGAAATTATCAGTTCTGGTCTAAGTGGATCAGTCCATTATTGAGCATTGGAATGCTGTTATTTTGCAATATTCTACAATATTTCAGCTTTTTTTTTTGGCATCAGCGTGCATGAGATTATCCTAATTATAGCAATTACATTCACGTTCACAAAATAAAGGATCTTATAATATCAAAAAAACTTTTGATCAGGGTTACTACTTCCAGTGCACATTTATGCTTACCACCCCGAAAGTAACTGGTGCCTAATATTCTTTGGAAATAAATGTAACTGGTAACTGGTGCCTAATATTCTTTGCAAACAAAAGAAACTTGGTGCCTAATATTATTTGGAAACAAAAAGAATTTGTTTGTTATTAATAAACCATGGCAACGAATTATCTAGTTGGCTGATCATAATCCCTTCTCTTAAACACACCATCTCTGACAAAAAATAACCACATCAATAAATATATTGATTCAACCAGACATACATAATTTTTTTGTTTAAAGACAGACAATTCATCAGATATCTTTGACATCTTCCATCTTTATGAAGGAAGATAGGTTTTCCTTTCTTTCATTTTGGAAATTATTCCAAAAAGATATCAGACATGGTATGAAAGGAAAAACAAACGTCAAAATCGAATCCCACTGGTACAAAGAGGTAGGCCACTGTTGTCTTTTTCATAAAGTTTTTTTCTCATACGTTACCACGTACTGGGAGAAAATAGAGACATAATAAAGCAATGGATCAGTTTGTTGGAAAGTTTTTGCCACATTTTGACAGGGTCTAGACTACAACGTAGAACAAATAATGGCCCTATTTTAGACAATGATATTAGTTTTTTGAAGGCTATTTTGATGTATTTGTCTTAGAGGCTAGACAGAAGGGAAAACCAAAACATGACCTCTAGTGGTGGTATGGTTGAAATAACAGGAGGTGTTTATTCTTTCAGACAATCAAGTTGAAAAAGAATACCTGAAAAGTTGATAAATTGTCACATTGACTTAAGCATGGAATAAATGGTCAACTTTGAAGTGTGACAAGAAAACACTAAAATAATTATTTTTATTATTTTCTTACCGTGTAATAACTTCTAACTTTTTTCATTTAATTGTGTAATAAGAGTTCAAAAACTGTAACAATTTTTTATTGATAATTAAGCTTCCACTTGTAGTTATGATAATATACAAATTACGCCTGAACTCTGCCGAGTACTTTGAAAGAGGGGCGCCCATGGCCGAGCTGTTAGAGTCACTGACTTGAAACTCCTCAGCCCCTCACCACATAGGTTCGAATCCCGGTCGGGGTGAGAAGTGTCATGTGGGGAGGTTTACCAGCTAACCTGCGGTGTGATGGTAGTTCTACCCAGACGTCTACTAAGATGTAAGTCTGGGGTCTTCCTAGACAAATAATTAGCTGGACGTCGCCAATATGACCATAATTGTGTCGGTGCGATGTAACAAAAAACAAAACAAAACAAACAATTTTGAAAGATTCATAAGACAATGAAACTTAGAACAAGCACACTTCTAACAGTTCAGACCCTTTGTTTTGTCACTAACAACCGAAATGAATAATAGTTGCCTGAAAAGATCCCACAAAATGCTGTTTTCATGTCTTACATGTATGTCAAAAAATGAAGAATCAAACCCAACCCAACACTTCAATTATGTATTTCCTATCTGATCCACACTGCACCGGTTAGCTGTTTTTAAAATTAAGAAAACCTTGGGACCACTTACTTTTGAGGTCATGTTATATCACCGATACTGACATTGATACCTATTTTTAGCAGAAATCCCAATCACTGATTATTTATAGATTGGAGCAATATTTTTCAGGATTTGTATCTTACAATTCAGGTAATGCTCTAAATCTTTATTTAAACTAATATACATATATTAGTATAAGGTAAAATTTAAACTGAAATTCTCCAAAATTTGGGTCAGTAATTGATAGATGCATTTGATACCTGCAAACTGCCGGACACCATCTTTAAGAAGGCCATGTAAGGAATATAGTTATAAGATATTTTAAAAAATACAATGTAAATATTTATTTTTTTATCAAATGGAAAATGCATTTAAAAATGTTCCACAATGTTTGTGGGTTTTTTTTTTCACATTTAAAACCCCCCAATATTTTCTGCAGTGAAGAGTCTCTGCCCCACTGACAGTGAATATTGCAATCCAACTTGTCACTGGGTGTACCATGATACTTCCCTGGAGGGGTCTAAGGGGCTGGGGTGTCAAACTGTTTGCAACCTGATCGTAGTGAAATTCATCCTGTAATTATCCCATACAAATGAGGGAACCAGAGGGAACAAGTACAGCAATGAGACAGTGATGGGTGTCTCTGGCAGGGACACACCCAACATAGGCGATGGGGGAGGTGGGAAGGGAGATACAAGGAGGCGTAGGGAATTGGGGGTGGTTTTTAGGTGAGCAGAAAAGTCTTCTGCTTGTTATATTAGTCCAAACATCAGACTACATGCTTTTTGAAAAGTTGCATGTACCTAAATTACCATTGCACCAACCAATTCAACAATGAACTTTCAGGAAGGTGGAGGATGCCATTGCTTCATTTGTCTTCTGCACACCATTACATAATATTTTAAAACTGATTTAGTTGTGCACATTTGCCTGCCTTTTTTGCATCACATGGCTTTTGTTTTACTACTAGCAACTATTTGTATTTGTTTTATATTGCAAGTATGTTATTGATGCAATCTTAATAACAATTCTTAAATTATCAAATTTGTTTTTTTTTGTAATCCATAATAAAATACTGATGCCCATTTTTAATGTGAACTGTTACAAATATATGATTTTAAAATTACAATTATAATATCATGGTAAGGTTGTATGTCAATTTATCATAAAAAACAAAACAGTTCTCACTTCTTGCCCATTTATCACATGGCTGAATGAAAGAAAAGTCCTGATATGCTGGTATTTAAAGGCAGGGTATCCTGTCGAACAGTTGCAAAATGGTCTTCTGGGTTCTGTGATGTCCTTTGGTGTTGACCATATGAAATATCAGACTGGTACCCATGGGTGTGAATGATTGTGGCGTGTGGCAGCCCGATTTGTTTGGCTTCCTTTCACGACCTGCATCTTCTACTTTGAATCATGACTCAAATTTGACATTAAGTGGATGTTACAATAAGATCAGGGCAGGGTTAAATAGAAATTTATACCCAGTGTGAACAACTGTTAGTCAATCAATTATCCAGCTTTAATTGTTCTTTTACCCAAAGTTGACATCCTCTGGAAGGCTTCTGTTGACATAAATGAGCTTTTGGGTGAGGGTTGATCATTAAGTTTTTAAAATTTTGATTTTCATTGTAAATTTGCAAATGAGTTTTCTAGAAACAGAGTGTTAAATATTGTAGTATTTTATGGTGGTGTTATTAGCTTTTCCTTTGAATATTGGATTTAGCGGTTTTGGTGATGAAATAAAATTTATTTTTCGGTTAATTATTTATTCATTGTTGTTGAATGGTATATTATGAGGGCTCTAACATTTTTATAACACATTATTTTAGCTGTTAAAAGGGTCATTTCTTGTAGTCCTGGCAGATGTTTGTATTTTAATGCAAGATTTTACATCAGGATCTTAAAGCAAGCAATAAATGATTATCTTGAATAACACAAGTCCCAATTTATCAATAGTCATTGAATATTTTATGAATATTAAAAGTCTATACAGTGTAATTAAATATTAATTGTGTCAGCTTATTAATCTCTTAATGGAGCTATCATAAAATTGTTTTATCAAAATGTCAACTTTATCATCATTGTTGAAACATGAATATAAACTTTTAACATGATTGTTATAGTACTTGTAATTTTGAGAATTTATTTTTTTATGACAGTATTATAAAAAAATTTTACAATATGTTTCAAAATATATATTTTTTGATGACATGCCAAATATTGTTATTTTGCAATATTGTATATAAGAATACATGTATAATTCGGAAGATGATGCTTTTTATTGTTTGTATTATTTTAATGTTCGAAACAAATTAATGAAGCTATCTTGTATTTAATTGAGAAACCACTGAAAAATAATGTAATTTGTTTTATTTCAAATATTTTTTTTTCTCAGAAATCTTTTCAGTTTATGATACCAACATATTTATAGGTAATAAAATATGTTTGTCTGGTTATTTCTGTTTTCTTATCCTTCATTTTATTATTTGATTGCCTTTATAAAGATAACTTAATGCGATTTGCTTTGGAATGATGGTCTATTATGTTGACATATATATTTTATTTAACCCTTAGCTTGCTAAACACATATTTATGCAACTTTAGCTACAAGTGTAGATCCAGATCAGCCAGCTTCCTGCTCCCAGCCAGTTCCTGCTGGGAGCTGTCTGATTAGGATCTACACTGTTTGCTGCTGAATCTCTAGCAATATGTCTAGGAACCTGTGCACGTCAATGTAAGAAGATGACTTAAGAATTATTCCCGGTTATTTACTAATGTAGTTTGGGCACCCGTGGCATAGTGGTCGCAGATTTGTAACTCCTCTGACTGCTTAGCTGCTCACCTGCTTGGGTTTGAGTCCAGTTTGGGGCAAAGGACTTAATGTAAGAAAGTCTTCAAGCTGACTTCCAGCGGTGGGTGGTTCTACCCAGACATGTTTCTAGGGGTCTTCTCCACCAAAAAGCAGGACATTGCTTCAATGATCATAAATAGTTGCTGCAATATTTATTGCAGAAACAAAACAAACATAACATATGTAGCAAGCCTAGGGTTAAAACTACTATTATTTGTTATTTAAAAGATTGTTTTTCTTTTAATTCTATTGAGTACCTGTCCTAGTAGCGCAAACAGCAGAGTAACCAAAACATAATGGTAGTTCCACAACTGGTTGGCCCAGTGTGAGGATAATGTGACAGGGTGTGGTTTCATGCCAGGTGTCCATGGTGTGCTGTACACAGTGAAGGCAGCACTATATCTGCTTCACCAGATAACTGAAATACTGTTGGTGTAACAATACACCCAATAAACAATCAAACCAACATTCTATTGAGTACAGTTTTGGTATATCTTTTCAAATGTCATTATAAGCTGAATTATTGTTGCACAATATTTTTTATTTTTTTGATAACAAGTTATAGAAATATATTTTTTATATATATATATTTACAATTAGACAGACTGCTTTCCTCGTGAAGCATAGAATTGTGAAAAACAAACACATTAAACAAAACAACTATATTTTTTTATTTATATCTATATCTAATGACAAATAACTGGGCAAAGTTTTTGAAAAAAAGGTTCATATCAATTCAGATTCATCCTCAGACATTAAATAGAATCCAATTTAAAAAAGAATATTTTTATGCCAATACCTTCAAACTGTATGTTGTTGGTGTTCATTAGAATCATCTCAGTGAGACAAACTCAATAACTACCCACAGTGTAAGGTCTGGTAGAGAATTAAGGGATATATAGTCTGACAGAATTATTTCTCTTGATATCACAGAACTTTATTTAAGGGAAAGTATGTCATGCCAATACCTTTTATATCTCTTTCAAATTATATATTGTTGAAGTTCATTAAGAATCAGTCTAACTGAGACAAATTCAATGAGTACACGAAACATTAGGTTTGGTGAAGAATTACGGGATATAATGTTCCACAGAATCATATTCATTTCTCATAGTTTGAGAAATGATTAAGTTTATTCCTGGTGTGTGGTCTGTATTGTACAAGACCAGCAGACACATTGACAAATTGATGCCATTTAACCCTAATCTTGATTCTTTTTATACAAATAATTTTTTTTACTAGCAAATTGTTACTGAATGGAAGTGAAATATACATAATGCTAGAGACTTGGCCACAAATAGTGCAGATTCTGATTAGACAGCTCCCGATGGGAGATCTTGATCTGTTCTGTTTGCTTATTGTTGATCAATTTGTAAATAGCAGGTTAAGTTAAAAGACACATCTGACAGCTTGTGACATTTGAATATAAAACCACAGTTCCCACTTAACATATCCTATGACGTTCTAACCAATACAAATCGTCATGCATTTATGTTTACACACACACAAAAAGAAGCAAGTTAATTGTACAAATAGCAAGACTAACTACTGCTTGCACCTGTCAATTTTATATTCAAAATGACTGTGGTAAAATTCAGGAACCCATTTTTTGTACCAGCAAGATCACTAGGTTCTATCTGTCACTTCGGTTTTCAGTAAACCGAGTCCTTGAATTCAATCACAGACTATTCAGCATGTAAATTTGATTTATAACATCAAGTGCCCACTGTTTAACCCACCTTCAAGAATGTGGCAAACGACGTAGATTTTTGCACCTCCACAGAAGAAATCAACGATGATTAAATGAATAATTGCCGTGTGTTTGATTTGCAATAAATGCTGAACAATAATGAAACTGTTTCAACAAAGATTGGGCAATATAGATTACAAGCTGCCTTACCTTGGGACTGAGATCAGTTATCTACGATGTGAAGGTAGCCATTTTGTATGAATTATAGATAAAGGCGGACTGGGCAAGCTGGGGACTGATTGCAATCTGGGAAAGGTCCATTGTTTTAATCAGACAAAACATGAACAAAAGTAAGGTTTTAAGTCTTGAGTCAGCTAAGCTTGGATTAAGTCGGGACCAGGCAAATTGTGTAGATCTGGAGTATTTAGTACCCACAGGAAGCTGGCTGATCAGGATCTAAACCGCTTGCTGCCAAGACTGTAATGATAGGACTAATTATCAGCTCCAGGTACGGGAGGTCCGGTGTTCGATCCCAAGCCATGACATACCAAAAATGGTAGTGGTATATCTCTATATTGTCCTTGCTTAGGTGGCCCGGTGTCAGGATAATTTGACTGGGTGTGGTATCATGCCGGGTGTTCACGGCATTTATGAAGGCAGCACTTTATCTGCTTCAAATTAACATTGTCTCCATATACCTAAAATTCTGTTGATGGGACAATTAACCCAATTTAAAATATGTATGACTACTGGTAATTATCCTTACATGTAATTGTAGGTAAATCACTAAAATTGTGTATTGTTTATTAACCCTTGTGTAAAGATAATTCACTCCAATAACCCTTTCGCTCATCGCACTTGTATATAATTAGGAAAACTCACTTTGTTTTGATAATTTTCTTTGAAACATTTAGGTATTTGAATAACATGTATGTCATGGTTAAGAATTTTATCAACATGTATGCCATTGTTAAATAGTGTAATAACATGTATGTTATGGTTAGGTATTGTAATAACATGTATGTTACGGTTAGGTATTGTAATAACATGTATGTTAGGGTTAGGTATTGTAATAACATGTATGTTATGGTTAGGTATTGTAATAACATGTATGTTAGGGTTAAGTAGTTTATTAATTTGTATGTTATGGTTAAATATTGTAATAACATGTATGTTAGGGTTAAATATTGTAATAACATGCATGTTATGGTAAAGTAGTTTATTAACATGTTTGTTATTGTTAAGTATTGTAATAACATGTATGTTATGGTTAAGTAGTTTATTAACCTGTTTGTTATGGTTAAGTATTGTAATAACATGTATGTTATGGTTAAGTATTGTAATAACATGTATGTTATGGTAAAGTAGTTTATTAACATGTTTGTTATTGTTAAGTATTGTAATAACATGTATGTTATGGTTAAATGTTGTAATAACATGGATGTTGTGCATATAATCGTAGATCGTAAAATAAACCATTCTACAAATAAACTCTTAGTTGTACAGATTCTAGCAAAGAACAGGATGATAGTGGTATACTTTGCAGGCAAATAAAATGGGCAAAAGCCTGAACAAAGAGTAAATAACAGAGTGAATATAAAAGAGACCCTATCCTTATGATGTGTTCAGCAGTTAAAGGTTAACATATGGGGTAAGGTAAGGGTTTCTGCAGGTATACAAGTAGACATGCATGGCAGGACTGGAACTAACAGTCGGCAGGTACAAGGCAGCTGTCAAGTAATTTGTTCAATTCTTTCCCAGACTGACACATTTTTTTCCAACCACAATCTGTTATGGGATTAAATGGTCATAAATCAATTCATAATCTGCTTTTCTTGTATTAATAACACATACAGGTACCTCTGCTTCTTTATTTATTAACAGCTACATGTTTTTTGTTGCGCATGTTGTTAGCATCAACACTATTATGGTTATGTTTTTTCGACGTCCGGCTCATTCATGGCGGAAGACTAGTGACTTAAATCTGGGCAGGAAAATCTCCTCACACTAGGAAAACCTCCCCACTCTAAAGTTCTCACCCCAACCGAGACTTGAACCAAGGCGGTGAAGGGCTGAGGAGTTACAAGTCGGTGACTTTAACCGCTCGGCCTTCGGCGCTCCAACAGCCACATACACACTTTTTATAAGACATATAGCTCAAGAAGACTTTTGTCAACTAATATTGTAGACCCTGATCCTAATCAGACAGCTCTCTCAGACACACAAAATCTAGAACAAAAAATATGTGACAGAAAATGTAAAGTAAAAAGGAAAAAGAAAAATTTCATTAAGTAATATACAATATGATAAGACAAAACAATACATCAAGCTTAAAATGATTAGAAAATTTCAAAAGGTCACTAAAGGTACATAAAATAATATAGATAAAAAGGTATACATATGTAAACAGAAGTAAATAATGCATTATACATATTACTAAGCTTAGCTTGTTCTTGAAATTATATTATATTACATTATATTAGTGCATGACATTCATTTAAAGATAAAGTAAAAGCCATATATCAATCTTGCGTGTCTTAACCTATAAATAATACAAATAAATTCTCTTTATTTGCTAAATAGCTGAGCCAGACCCTATGGCACCCAAACTCACACATTTGAAATGATAAAGAAGAATAGACATAAATAATAAAATAAGGCGTATATAGCTAATACATTGCTCTGCTGATATGGAGGTGAGACTTCTCAATATCGCTTCAGCCATTAGAAGGACATAACCAGAAAGTACCTTGGGAGCATTAGGGAGCAGTATGTGTGAGAATGTTCCAGAAAGGTGAATAATGATGGATCCCGAGAGAGTCCCTACCTCTATCGCACATCCATGCCAGACGTCCTTCAGTGGCTTTAAAACAGCTATTCATTTTCATTCCCCTATTGGACTTCATGATAGCCTCTTCTACATTGTAATTTTCATATATTTGTTTTCTAGATAATTAATGGGATATCAGTTATTTGAAT
Source organism: Sinonovacula constricta (assembly GCA_007844125.1). Classification (NCBI taxonomy): domain Eukaryota; kingdom Metazoa; phylum Mollusca; class Bivalvia; order Cardiida; family Solecurtidae; genus Sinonovacula; species Sinonovacula constricta. The sequence continues at coordinate 40,871,796 of CM017556.1, forward strand.
TTTTATCTCCATTTAATTACCTTACTATCCAATAGGATGTCCATGTATGAATGTTCTTTTTTGATTTCTAATTTATTTCTTATTGTACAATAGTATGGCCTTATTTAATTGTTCATCTTTTATCTCCCCTTTATTACCTTGCTATACAGTATGATGTCCGAAGTTAAATGTTCAGTTTTTCATCTCCATTTATTATCTTATGATGGTTATATATCCTTATTTGAGTCATCATTTCTTGAATCTCCACTTTATTATATGTACCATAATATTACCCACCAATGAATGCTTATTTGGTAAGTAAAGAAAAAGCAGCGAAAAGAAATATCTGGACTCTTTCTAAGAGGATTTCCTAAAAAGAGATACTCCACTAATCAATGATGTATAAATGTCGAATGTTTTCTTTGAGGCTATGCCAGCTAGGGGAATGTAGACCCAGTTGATTGGTTCTAAGATAGGACTTTTTCTCCTCAGATAGTGTCGTAAGTTATTTATGAACCTTGCAAAAGCCCGCCATTAATTAACTCTGTGTTTGAATTGATAAGAATCTTCTTCAATTTTAGTTCTCTTTCATATGAATGGTTTATATGTTGTAGTAGCCTTCACTGTATTTAAAATATTTTTCATGTCATTTCAAGTTACATTAATAGTTTACAGATCATTTTGAGTTACATTAAAGGGTTTAAATGTTCTTCCAATTTTACCATAGTTAATGGTTTACATGTCATTCCAAGTCATTTTAAAGGGTTAACATGACATTTCAAGTTATAGTTAAGGGTTAATATGTCATTCCAAGTTATTTTAAATAGTTTATATATCATTCCAACTTATATCGAAAGGGTTTACATATCATCCAAGTTATAGTAAAGGGTTTACATGTCATTCCAAGTTTTGTTAAAGGATTTACATGTCATTCCATGTTATATTAGAGGGTTTACATATCATTCAAAGTTACATTAAAGTGTTTAGCAATGCCATTCCTAGTAACAGGACATACATGATAGTTTACATGACATTCCAAGTTACTTTGAGAGGTTACATGCCAGTCTGAGTTATATTTAATGGTTTACATGTCATTCAAAGTTACATTAAAATGTTTACATGCCATTCTAAGTAACATGACATACATGATAGTTTACATGACATTCCAAGTTACTTTGAGAGGTTTACATGCCAGTCTGAGTTTTATTTAATGGTTTACATGTCATTCCAAGCTATATAAAATGTTTACATGCCATTCTAAATAACATGACATACATGATAGTTTACATGACACTCCAAGTTACTTTGAGAGGTTTACAGGCCAGTCTGAGTTATATTTAATGGTTTACATGTCATTCCAAGCTATATAAAATGGTTTACCTATCATTCAGAGTTACATTAAAGGGTTTACGTCTTATTCCAAGTTACATTTATGTGTTTACATGACATTCCAAATTACATTAAATGGTTTACATATTTGGTGTGTATTTCTGCACTTCTTTGAATATAAGAGTAGACATGAAACAGGAAAAAGTCATTTCTATGTGTCTTCGATTTTCTGTGGTTTTTTTTACTCTGAATTGTAAACAAATGCATGAATAATATTCATATTATGGCAATTTTCTATTTGTCATCTTCACATACAACAATAAGTATGTATTAATTTTGCATTATAATGCAGTCATATTTTTTATGATATATAAATTTAAGAATTATATAAATCATTATGAAGGAAATTTTTTATGAAAACACATCTGCTAACTTCCACTTTGAGATATACTTACAGTTTGCTTTTAGAATACAAATCGCAAGCATACATTTTTTTCTCTCTTTTATGCTTCATTCTTGAATTCTTGAAACAAATCTAAAAAAAAATCACAAACTCTTAACACATCTTTGAAAGCCTTCTCTCTGGAATTAGTGGATGCTTTTTGTTTCTGTAATTGAAAATTTTCTCCTCACTGTTGAATAGAGTGCTGATTATGAACTGATCCATCATTGTACGGCCCGTGCTACCTTTTAGAGACAGATACCTCTCTCTAAATCCACGATTGATGCTCCTCTTGCATGACCAGCAGCCATTTGAAAATCCTCATAAAAGCATGATCTACAAATATTCGCTATGGCCCTGTATTCTGCACTCAAGAATCTCACTTTTACAAAAAAAGGGGAAGTTACGTTAATGAAAGTGCCCACAGAAGTTGAAGGAAGAAGTAACAAGGATTTATGTCGATGTTTTGATATTTCAATCAATGGCTTTATAGCCAGTCATAAGTTTGTATCATTTGTTGGAATGTAGTATGTTTCTAGGGAGGAGGATGCGAGTTAGATGTATGGCTTGGCTTCGAATGTTTAAAGAGTTACATGTAACCAGTTAAAATATTCAAGGATTGGTAGTAAATGACAAGATTATTGCTCTAGTCTTTGATTCTAAGCCAATTACTGTTTTTATTTCTTAAAGATTTCATATGATTCAAAGTCTCGAAAGCAGTTTTTGTGTTGTTATATATACAGTTCATACTTTATACTTTAATATGGGACATAAAAGTATCCACAGATTTATAAATTAACTAGCTTAAAATATATTTTTATATAATTTGTTAAACGCTTAATATTTTATGAAAGGAATCAAACAAAAATAATAAAATAAATATGCTAAGCTTTATTTTTTCAATAATTTATTATCTAAATTAATGTAAAAGTCCTGAATAATTTGTATATTTATTTCTAAACAACTTAAGTATAAAATATAATATGAAAACAGTTAAAGCCAAAATTAAGTTCTTGTAATATTTTATTATAAATTAAATGAAACTGAATTTTGGAGAAAATTTACCTAAATTATGAAATACCCTAGTTGTACTTGAAAAGAAAAGCAGACAGATGATGTAGTATATGTTCTCCATTATTAAAATGAAAGAACTACTTTTTTTTGCTCTTTTTTCTTTAATACATCTCAGTGACCTTTATGATCCTTACAGCGACGTTCAGCTATTGTGGTCATGAAAGACTCGAGACTTTTGTCTGGGTAGAACCAACGGCACACCGCAGGTCAGCTGAAAGAACTTCCACATTGAATTCTTTGCCCTGAATGGGACTTGAACACACACGGTGAGAGGCTAAGCAACAAGAGGACTTACAAGTCGGTGACACTACCACTATGCCATCAGCGCCCCCAATGAAAAAGCACTGCAAGCACAGTTATATTTATTTTTTTTTAAAAATTGGCTAAAATGAGACGATGACACTGGTAGAGATAAATTGCTGTACATGTTTTTGTGTTACACGAACCAACCCGCCTCAAACTTTTATAAGTAAATTAGAGAAGGTCCAATCAAAATTTCCACAGATATTTAAATCTAAACTAGCCCTAGATAAAAGAAAACAGGGTAAATGTAAATGTAACAAGATACAGAGATGAGACATAACACACAAAAAGAAAAAACAATCAGTTACCACTTGGAATGGTCAGTCGGCAAAAGGACCGACTGGGGTGCTTAAACCTGGTTTTTCCAGCGCTCCAACCTCGCACTTCCTGAAGTTTTTTCTATCAAACAAACAGTGTAAACTAAACCCTGCTTTCACTATAGTGAACATAAACAAATACTAAGCATAGACCTGTAGAAATGGTCACTATCTCCCTTTGCTGCAGAGGTCAAGAATACCACTGAAACCTTGCTCCCTCTAGAGGATATTATAAATTTGTTCATGTAGCATTGCATTTTTTAATCGTATCTGCATTTAGTTCAAACAGACTATACATATTTTTGTAAACAGTTGATTATTGTGTTTGGATGCTGAACTGTAAGTGTGTAACTTTTGTTTCACATCAAACCATGGAATTGTTTAGAACTACTTTTTTTCGCGTTGAAGAGAGGAATATAAATTGTTAGATTGTTAGAGCCTTCATCTGTAAGACAGTAACTCTGTGCAGCCTGCAAACATAGTGAATACCAAAATGCACAGCTCTTAGATCTCACAAATCACATAAGGATTAGTTTATAACAACAACAATTATTCTACCATTCAACTTGTTTAATGGGATAAAAATCTGTCACAATTTGACATTTCACTTCTTGAAATATCAGATTATCACTCTAACAAAATGTTTTCTTCAAAGTCAATTAATCATCAAGTATTTTAAATATTTTACCCATTTTGTCCGCAACCCAATATTGTCCAGTGGGCTGTGACATATTTCATATCCTCTCCTTTAACAAGGATGTTACTACATTCTGTCAGCTATCAAAGCCCCATTTTATGGGCTTCTGTAATTACAGGGCTGGGCCACCCTAGTTCGGGCTCTCTGCGGGCGGTGATCAAGTACTCATTGACCTCCTGTTATGGTCATTCCAACAATGATTGGCCATCTTTTCTTTGACAAAATGCCCAGACAGGTGTCCAGAGTTGTTCGGTTCCCTTGTTTGATTCCCTTCTATGGTTCCCTGCCCCGTTCTAACTGTCCTGTTGTCCTTACCCTTATCATGCTAAATTTATGTTAACAATACAATATTCAACCACAACCACAATCTTCAATCACAACCACAGTCTTCAACCACAACCACATGCACATGCAAAGGTTACACAGCAAGAGGCTCTGCAGCAAACAATGCAGATTCTGATGACATAACTCCAATCTAGCTAAACTGGCTATACACTTTTTTTGCAAAAGCCCGATCAATTCTTGTTAAGCGGGTAAAGAAACTGTTCCATCGCTGCGTCCTTTCTTCATTGGCCCTTTCTGGTCTTGGGGCGGTCAGAAAGTTTAATGCTCCATTAGACAATGTGGACAAATTATTTTAACATATGTGTTCCTTTTTTGTTGTACTTGCTCCCACCCCGCAACCTATTCATTCCATCCTGCTGTCATTGTTGATAACTGAGATGGAGGAAGATGGGTAGAATGGATGTGAGGGATTGTCTGAAGTTTAATTATGTAAACTGATTTTTTAATTCTAAGAATAGAGGCGAATTTCATAATATTCTGATTTTCAGGATTGTGTGTAGATTTTTGTTTTAAATCATAACATACAGACTATTTGCAGGGACAAACAGATTTTGTTTTACTTTTATAACTTAATTTAAAAGTAACAAGTATTTGCCACTGGCTTGTGGAATTTTAGGGTGTGGGATGGGGGTGGTTGTTTTATTTTTATTAATTCCATTTTTTTACATACTGTATACATGTATACATGTATATGCCTTTGAACACTTATTTTAGATTGTGAAAAAAAATCTCACCTTCTTAACTATATTTGAAACGCTCTTTCCTATTGGCTAACAGCCTGTTGGTGCAGCTGAAATTTTTGATAACTCAACATTGATTGGCTCAAGTGTAGTCATGGGGGTCTGTTACAAAAGTGCTCATCACCTGAAGTGGCACTTGACAACCTCAAGTGCTTTTTGTCATAAAACCCCTTCAGGGCTCTTGTTGGGTCCTTTCAAGTTTTTTGTTGTGTGGATCGAAGCAGCATGCTTGAAGAGTTGAGAATGTTTACAGATGTGTGTTAAGCTGACAGAAGTGCTCTGGGCCAGTAAGAGAAATGTCCTTCTAACTTGCTGTTTGTCGTCAAGATAATGAAATAATTAACCAATTTGTACCACTAATTTTGTTTAAGCTGTTTAAGGGGGCGTGAATGGGTGTTAACAATGAATTCAGTCCAGATTCTGCTGTAGAGTCAAATGGTTAAAACAGATGGATGAATCTCAGTTTCATTTGTAATAAATGGCACAAACTATATATTTTTTTTAATGCTGATTACAATATTTTTAGAACATTTAATATAAAAATCATCAACAATAAATCTTTTATAATTAGTCTCTGCTAATATTTGTAATAATTCTTAATATTGTTATAAATATATAAAACTCTTTACATGTCTTTGGCCCATACTTAAAGCGAGTAATAATTTATGATAAAATTGATCATAACATAAACAAGACAAACATATCAAAATGTATTTATCAAGTTAGCATATACAGATAGATTGGTTTCATGACATTAATGTCTTGATTATCAAATATAATGTAAGTGTTTTTATTTTTGTTAATTCCAAATTAAAATAATTTTATTTTCTGTGTTAATTTGAACTAGACATCAACATTTCCCAGAAATATAAAAATTACAAACTGTTTCCATAACTTAGGGGTAACATGCAAAAAATGGATTTTTTTAGTCAGTGTTCTGTGTCATAAATTTCTTTTTTTTAATGATTTTGAACTAGACATCAACATTTCCCAGAAATATAAAAATTACAAACTGTTTCCATAACTTAGAGGTAACATGCAAAAAATAGATTTTTTTAGTCAGTGTTTTGTGTCATAAACTTGTTGTTTTGAATTATTTTGAACCATTTACATCATTTCACGAGAGGAAGTTTTGGCTTTATATTGCAAAATCCTCAATAACTTTTTTTGATTTTCAGCGCTAAGACACCCACCAAGGACCCTCCAAAAAGCAACCCCAGTAAGCGGCATCGGGAGCGTCTCAATGGAGAACTGGACCATCTGGCAAGTCTTCTGCCATTTGAACAGAGTGTCATCTCCAAACTTGACAAGTTGTCTATCCTACGTCTGGGTGTCAGTTACCTGCGCACAAAGAGCTACTTCCACGGTAAGTTATGTCATAGTTTTGTACTATTTTCTTTTATGAATTTATGATTCTTATAACATTTTTCTAAATTGTCTGATAAGATGACAGAAAGATTACAGCATGTTGTAGATGTTCAGCAGCACCCAGGTCTTCGGCAATGCTAAAGAGCTTTTGAGATACAAAAATTAAAGTGTAGCTGCAGGCCTTATTCCATATTTATGACATGCTCATAGTTTGGAGAGAACTTTTGGAGGATGCGTTTCTTACCTCAGTTTCCATATATAGTTCGGTCCCAAAATACGTTGACATAATAATGAGGTCAAGTTGCAAGACCCGAAACTCTTCCGTGCTTGGTTCAAACTCTCGAAGTAGCAATTAATTAAAAAAGTATGGGCTTTTTAGAATTAAAATGCCTTCTTACTAGTTATTCAAAAATGATATAATCTCAATCCCTTTTTTTCTTATCTTATTAGAGAAATAATTTTGAACAAAATATTTTTATTTTATCATTTTGTTTTGAAGAAAAAAAATATGCTTGCATATATTGTCCATATTGTTAATAACATTCACCACACCTTACTCCACTTTTTTCCATAGTTGTGTATCTGACCTATTAGTATCAGTGTTGTACCAGGATTAATTACATTCTTGATATTTGATCTTTGTAAGCCCACATCTGATTGGTTGTATCATCTGTATGTAAAAATGACCTTTGGGGTAATGTTTCAGGTCAAACTAAAATTATCTCTGCTGTCAAGTAAAGGTGTTATACAATATTTGTGTGCATTTTGTCTTGTTTGTTAGTTTAAAAGTTTGAGCTTTGGCAGTTTTAAATTTCTAATATTTTTAAATGGATGGTTGTCGTCTATTAACATGTTTTTGATAAAAAAAATACTATAAGGAAATTGTTTATTATTTTATTTTTGCAGTAATAGATATCTTTGTAGTTGGTTTTTAGTCTCTATTATCCATTTCAACTTTTTTTTAAAAAATCAGTGCCAATAATTTTTTTATAAATTAATTAGCATCGAAAACTTTATTTCCTCAGTTTCTGTACCATGTACTGTAGATGTCCTTTTAGTCGGGTTTTGCATGTACATTATTTAACCTTTAGGTATTTGAAAGTTGAAATTCGTACATTTAATGGAAAAAATTTCTACTAGCTATTTACCTTGCACCAAAAAAAAAAATATATGAAGTCATTTCAAGTTTGTCTACATTACATGTCAGGTGTTAATAAATGGTGAATTAGAAAAACAAAATTTTAAAAATTTAAAAAAATTGATACTAGTGACCAAAAGGCAATGATGGCTAAATGATGATGACAAGAAAAAAATCTCACAGTTTTAAAAAACGTCTAAATCCATTAGAAACTAAATAATTAGTAACTTATTTCTTGATTTGAGCTTTTATTTCTGGATATGTAAATTCGAAAGTAAGGTCAAATAGCAATTAAAATTCTTCTAAATAACAATGTCTTCAAGGTCAGAACTTTTATAAACATTTTACAGTTAAGTCTGGAAGAAACCCTTTAAAGGATTTGCTGGGAGGGTCGGAGTTGGTAAAAGATATGGTTCAGGTGGTATTGGCAATATAATTAATGTTGAATTGTTTATTCATAAAAAAAAGTAAATAGAAAATATTCTGCTCCATTCAGGACATATTTAGTAGAATAATATAATTTTGAAAGGGGATGGCAATTTGCTGAAGAATGAAGATAGAATTATCATTTTTACAGAAGTGATCTTTCGATATGGTGACATTTGCATCTATAACAATGTGTAGTTTAATGAATATTAAAATCTTCATTATCTTTATTATCTTCTTATTGAGAAATAGAATAAATAAAAAATTTAAGCACAAAAATCTGTTTTAATGTATGTGATTGGAATGCAAAGGCTATTAAATGGGTCTGAGGGAGAGGATGAGAAGGTGGAGATAGTGTTCGGTGGTAGAATACAGGGGCTGAATACTGCTGTAGTTTATGACCCAATTGACACATCAATGTCCCCTCATCTGCAGCCCTCTCACCTGACCTCACCTGTAATCACCTGCCTCCCAATGTTACCTGGGAACACCCCCACGACTTGCCAACCATTGGTCTGCGGTAAGACATATGGTCATATCTGGTCTGAACTTGGCAACTCTTCATTCTGCATCCGCTCATTTCACACAAATTTTTTTGTCAAGATAGAACTAAAACTTTTCCAGTCCTGGTAGTGCAGTCGGTAGAGTGTCAGTACCAGGTACAGGAGGCCCGGGGTTCATTCCGAGGCAGCAACATACCAAAGTTGTTAAAAATGGTGCTGGTATAGCTCCCTGGCTAACATTTAAGCAAATACAAGGATTGCCACGATGTCAAGATAATGTCACTGGGTGTGTAATCATGCCAGGTGTTCCAGGCATGCTATACATATTTAAAGCAGCACAATATCTGCTTGAAGTGGACAATGTTTCCATATATATGGTAAATGATATACCGTTGTTGGGACAATAAACCCAACAATGAAATAATTTATCTTGAATAGAGATGACCAAGTATTACAATTAAACTATATGACTCAGGACCATTGTTAATTCTTATCGTAATAAAGGTTAATCTGAACCTACACTATTTGTTTATGTCTGAGCAATTTGTTCATAGGAAACTAACAGTGAAGATTTCACAACTGGTTTAATCATTAAAATATTTTATCAACCAGCATTGATATTTGTCTATTTTCTTTTTCATAAAATCTTTATTATCCTGAATAAATTTAAACCATATTATTTACAAAATAAAAATAATCACTTTAATATTGTTAATTTTTTTTAATGAGAGATGCATTCTATATGACAAAGGTACATTGCCTGTTTAACATTTTGTTCACTGTTAATTTCTCGCTTTTATTTTATTATTTATATCTCTCTTGTGCATCAGAAACTTAATTTTAAAGTTATTTCTCTTTCATTTATATATCTGTAAATATCTTGTTTGTTCTTTTTGTAAATAGTATTATTTAGTTATAAATCTTTTCCCCTTAATTTGTGCGTCACAAAATTCCCTTCCCAATCTATGCAGTATAAGGGCTGTTGTGATTGCCTATATATTTCGGCAGGTTGAGGCACGGTGAGAGAGGGGATGATGATTGTCACCTATCAGTGATCTCGTACAACATCCGAGTGTGTGTTTCGTGTGCCGCACATACGCCGTCTGCAATTATTCTGATATGTTTTCACGATCATCGAGCCTCAGGGAGTGTTAGGGGTGTTAGCACATGTTATGTAGCACCTCTGTTCTCAGGCTTATGCATCTTACATCAAAAGTTTTCTAATCACCAGAATTCTCAATCTTTTTCAATTAATCATATTTTTTTTTATGTAGACATATTTTTTAGCCAATGTTCTTCGAAGTAATGGTATTGACAACAATGATCTTAATTAACAAAGGTGTGATGAAGTTTGATTGTTATGTTTGAAGTGATGACAGATACAGTAGAATTAATTACATTGATTGATTTTGAAAATTTATTTGTGTTTTCGGGGTCATTGTTTTAAATGAAATAAAAATTGGCATGTTTAATTAAAATTATAAATGTTGTTTGGATGATTGTTTTAAATAAAGTATAGATTGACCTGATGACATAACTATTAAGGGAATTCGTGGATTATTGTTTTAAATAAAATATAGATTGACAAGTTGACACAAAATTAAATGGATTTTGTGGATTATCGTTAAACAAATGTATAGATTGACATGTTGACACAAAATTAAAGGAATTTTGCCGATTATTGTTTTAATAAAAGTTTAGGTTGTTTAGTTAACAAAGGATTTAAGGTGTTTTCTGGAATAATGTTTTAAAATGGAATATAGATCAACCTGTTGATGAAAATGAATAGGCATGTTTTGTAATGTTGTTTAAAATATGGATTAAAGTCAGTTTCAGTGAGGTGTCAGTCACTGTTGTTTTGTTCTTCCATGCGATATACTTGTTGTTGTTTTGAACTGTTTTGTACCAATTATATTGTTTTTTCAGAAATAGTATGGCTTTAAAATAAGAGAATGGTATGTTAGGAACTTTATTAAATTAGAAGTAAAAATTACTTTTGACATGGAGAAAACACTGTAAACTGCTCACATGAAGTCAGAGGGGTAATAGCATTATGCTGATTAAAAAATAATTTCATAATTATCTTGAAAAAAAGTTTAAAAAAAAGTAAACTGGTACTACTTTGTGTTACTTTAAGTATTCAACTAAATTTCTACCCTAAAGTTGTTTTTTTTTTTGAATAGAAATTGTCTCGGGCTATAATTTGTGATTCGAAATCACGGTGGATAGATTTAAATGTAGCTATTATCATAATTTACATGTAATTTATTGTCAATGTTTATGTATGATAAGGATTTATGAAATGGGATAAAGTATAAATTTTTTTTATTGTCTAGTCAATTGAGTTGATAGTTATATCTAATGTTACAATTAAAGTGTAATTAGGTGTAAGAAGTAGGTGGAATTGATTATAGTGTTTAGTATGACATAACAAAAAAGTTATGATATATTTGATTTTTTTTCTATCATTTTTGCAATTTTTTTTATTCTGTCTTTTTTGACATTATTAAAACTAATAATATAGTGTTTAAGTTAAAGTATATACATATACCTTTATTCATTTGTCATGGGATATATTTTATAACATACCTTAACCCATAATTTTAAATAGCATAACTATGTAAAAATATTTGCCAACCCTGACCTCATAGTCCACAAAAATTGCATGCTGTTTATTTATTATCATTAAACACAGCTTTAATGCTAAACACGTAATTGAAGCCCTTTTTTCATATTAAACAAAAACAGTTACTAATAACATAAATGGAATATTGAAATCCAATCTGTATTTTCATCATCATAAATTTTCATAACGGCAAAGCATAAACAATCTAGCTATGGAGGAAAACTATTCGAAACAAAACTTTCCTATTTCCTGGATTACACTTCACAAATTTCACTTAACAGTGCTAAATAATCCCCAGTCTCTGAAACAAAAAACACCATGATTACATCAATTTATAAACTATTGATTTCCCTCCACCCCCCATTTTTAAATAACATAGTGTTTCGCTTCCTTTGCTAAATTGATGAAAAGCTACATTTAGCCGTTGTTCATCGATATATTAAGACTATCAGTTTCAGTTAGGCTGAATGGAGAAGGAAGCAATCTTGTGTCTTGTATTCTGTTCAAAGGTGACACAAGTCGCTATAGTCGGGGACGAACGCCCCACAATGGGGGTCCTTTGTTATCTCTGACAGTCGTATAATTGGCTGACTCCCCATTTACAAGGGAGCTGGCATGCTGCCTTCGTTCAATATTTGTATTTGACACATTGCTACAAGATTTAATAGACTCGTCTGTTTAGAGTTTATTATGCCGAAGCAGTATTATAGCGACTGGTTGAAAAAGCGGACAGATATCTGATGATGAGATTGTGTGAAATAATTGCAATGGTTTACTTATTGCCCCGTGTGTATATGTACAAAGTATGCGAGATCTTTTTGACAGATTATAAGTGTGTATTTCTGTTGACTAATAGGTTAATTTCAATTCAGTTTTTAAAACTGTTTCTACCTTAAGTTTAAAATTTGAATTTTATTTTTAGATTTTTCAGCTTTTTTTGATGATTGACACTGTGGTAATTTGTGGATATTTTTTCTTCTTAAATTGGTTTTTAAGGTGCCTCTTTATAAGTACTAAGAAAACTCCAAATATTATTTTATATCCTTTTAAGTAAAAGTGTTTTGCTGTTGAGTATCATTTGGAAACAAACTATAGCATTAGACAAACCGACCAAACATGTTACTTGATTGGTTTGACTTAAACTATCCCAAATATATGATAACAAACACATTTATGACTGATTTTCTCATGTGTTTTTTCTACTTACGGTGCTTTATTGAAAAATCACCAAACTCTTGATAGCCAAATTCATTTTAGAGTTGCCCAAAATATTCTATAAAGTATTTTGGTTGATGTTGCAAAATATAACTTAAATTTCAGCGCATGGTTCTGATTTTTGTAAGCTTTGAATATACTGGGTAACGAATTTGTAATCAAATTTGGCACAAATCATGAAGTTAAAATTCCTTTACAAAATAAAAACACACATGTTTCCCACTTTACCTGGCAAAGTGATGCAGAAATAATTATCGAAGTGAAACAAAATGTTGACCAGGCATGCCCATACTGGGATTCGAACCCTCAACACCCAGTTTTGATAGCATTTAACCATAATTTTGATACTCTTCAGTTGGTGGTGCAGCATTACATATTCCCTACCCTGATTTAAACTATAATATTTCATTTTAACTTTACATTAATAAAACCTGAAAGTTAATTTGAACCTGATAGTAAATAATGTAAAATATTCCGAGTACAAAATCTTCTTAGTGAATCATAACCCATTGTTAAAAAAATTATTACACAAGGTTTAACTCTATCTGTATCCCAAACAAATATTTTATGACCGTTTCCACAATTTAACTGCAAATTTTCTCTCGTTCTCTTTTAAGATGGGGTAGGGGGCATCACTTTTAATGCATTTTCTTGACATGATAATTTCCACTGCAGAACATCGAATGGAATGTTCACCGAGTCTCTAAAACAAAAATGCTACAATTCCCAACACGAATCTAACGATTCTGTACAATTAAAATCGGGATCTTACAATCGCATTGCTCCGAGCTAGGTTTCAATTTGACTGTTGCATGCAACAAGAAATGTAGCTGCATTGATTACTTTTGACAGAAAAGACAATTTTTTATTTATTTTTTGTTTTATTTGTGTCACTTTTTCTTGGGTAGTAATACAGGTCCAAATGAACACAGCCACCTGCAGTTGAGTCGTTGATATATTCTGGATTTAGAAGCTTAGTCACTTTGCAAATTTTGTTTTTCATATTAACAATCTCTATCTCTACTTAACCCTTTCACTGTTAAATGTATTTTATATCGGTAAATTGTCGGATACCACCTATGAGAATGTGGTCATTTGCTACTTGTTAATTTTTTCTATTCTTTTTTTTCCTAACTACATCATATCAGTATCACAATACCCAAGTCTTAAATTTTAATAATGTTGAACGCAACAATAATCTTTGTTTAATATCTCAAAAATGTTTCTGATTTGTTTAAAAAAAATTGGTTTTAAGAAAACTAGAAATTTCTTTATTGTCATTGGTACAAATAACTTATAACACTATTAAATTGATGAAGTTTCTTTGTCAATTACTTACACTTCTTTTGTCACATACTCATAATGACTTTGTGAAGTGAATATTTTGTAAACAATGGAATTTTGATGAAGTATGTTTTTTCTTTTGGATTTAAGTTTTATTTCTGAGTGACTCATGGTATTTTGGAAATACTGTAGGCATATTTCATTTCTTTTTAAACACGGAAAAAAATGTCCAGAAAAATGAACAATGTTTATTATGAAATCTCATTGCCTTACGTTTACAATGACTTTTGTGAAAACCTCAATGTATGTAATGTAATGGTATTTAGATAATAATGCTAAGTGACCTGTAATAATGTGTTGACATTTCATAATTGTAATGCTCTGTGTAAATTAATTCTAAATAATGATGTTCTATGTACACGTCATTGCCAATTGTCCAATAAAAAGAGTCCAGTCCAATGAAATAAACAACAGCTACATGCATGTGAACTTTTCTTGAGACCAAAAAGTGGGAGATTTTCACTTGCAAAGTGGAAGATTTGTTATTTTCATATAAACAAAGAAGGAAGAGATCTGTTTCAAAGTACGGAGATTTCTGAAAATATTTTAAACTCCCCTCATTTTCAAATAATTTTGAATCTTAAAAGAGTGGGAGAGTTCACATGTATGCAGCTATGTTAATTAAACAACAGCTATGTTAATTAAACAACAACTATGTTAATTCTTTATTGATTGTTTAAAGGTGGTATCCAATAGTTTGGACCAAATACTTTTTAACAAATAACCAAATAAGTCATTGTTACCTGCAAAATGATGTTCATTGATGCCCTAGATCTGTGGGAAAAATGAAGCATTACAACCCAGTCGTAATTACAATCAGGTATTTCTTATCTGAACCACGCTATTTTTAAACTAAGAAAACCACATGGCATTTGACAAAGTGTTGTATCGTCATCCATGTAGTACGCACTGACGTCTGCATCTATTTTCAGCTTGGATCACTTTCGTGCTTATTTATAGATTTGAAAATAATGAACACTTTGAGTCATTTTTTTTGCAATGTTTACTGTTATTTTATATTTAGTGTTCAAAATCATTTTGCTCAGACTTCCCAGAAACCATGGAAAAATATTGTTACAGAAATTTGGTGTAGGTAAACTGTCAGATTTCACTTTTAAGGTTTTAATTTTTGTACCTTTACAATAACACTTCAGTAGATTTTCAGCTATGATCAACCTCGAGGGTAGGAACAGATCTTTTTGATTACAAGTTTGAAGTAAAATATATATATTGCAGTACACATGTGTTACTAGAGTAGCAGTGGCAGGTACAATTTTTTTTTCTTATGAACGAAAAATATCATTTCATTTTCTTCTACTATAATATGAACGAAACATTACAGAATGGAAATGAACAAACTATTTGAAGTGTACCAGCTGTAAAGTGACTTGGACGCAGTTGGTCAATTTGCAGTGTTTTATTTTAACCCTACAAATAAAAAATAATGGATTCAAACATCTAATAACTTGTTTTTTTTGTGAACATGTTGTTCTTTAAAATTTGGGTGCCGCAGGCGTAGTGGTAGAGGTGCCAATTTGTAACTCCTCTTATTTGTTAGTCTCTGACTGTGTGTGTCAAAGGACTTAATGAAGGAAGGTCTTCCAGCTGACTTGCGGTGCACCGTTGGTTCTACCTAGACATGTGTCTGGAGGTCCTCCTTGATCAGAAAGCTGGACATTGCTATAATGATCATAACCGGTCGCTGCAATGTATTCCGAAAACAAAAACAAAACTGTTCTTTGAAAGATGTGTTGACTCTGGATTGGTGAGATCTGAAAGCATTGCAACACCTTTCCATGTTTTTGCTGTAACCAGATGAGCTGGCTAAGATGTAATATATCTATTGCCTATTATCATGTTACTCATAAACAAGAGGTTGATTGGCTGGATAGTTTCTGGATAATTTAAATACATATGAAATGCGGAACATATAGTTCTATGTGTTATGTCTCTATGCAAAACTGTGACCATGTGGCTTTAATATTTTAATTGATTTAATTTGTTGAAACTATAAATATCTATTTGAATCCCTGTTTGGGAATAATATTCAGCTGAGAAGAATGTTCAAATGGAAATTATGTTTCACAAAAATACAGTTAAGTTACTTATAAAATTAATCATACAGAATTTCTAAAACTACAAACATAACTATTTCCTTGTTAAAGTTTTCTTCAGTTTTACTCTGACCATTCATTCATAGTTTCCTATTGATCAATGATCAAGGTCAACTCTTTATTCTCAAGAAGATCCAACAGACAGCCTTAAACAATTCTCTTTCAAGCCCGACAGTTTGTGAAAATGAGGGTGGTGGGGCCGAGGGATAATTTACACATAGTTATATGACTGCAAATTTAATCAATGTTATAGTTCACTTTTCAACAGATTTTTCAAACCTTCAAGATGTCCCTGCTGCCTTTGACATTATCTTGTCTCTTCTTTTCTTTGTCAGGGTCTTTAACTCTTACCCTGCGAAGCACGGATTTTTTAGGCTTTATGCAAATAGTTGAGATTCATATCAGTCAACTCCCAACTGGGAAATTGGAATCGGCACTATTTTCTGCCGAGTCTCTAGCAATGGGTCAAGTTGACCTCGTATATAATGTAAAGCAGAGAAGTAAAATTTATTTAATGTAGCAAGATAAGGGTTAAAAATGATCATTTTGCTTTAAGTATGATATCAGGGTATTTAGCCAAGTTGTTTAATCACTGTTGTCCATTATTTAATTAACGAGATTCACAGATCAGATATGGCCAAGTTTATGTTATGTTAATTGATGACATTTCTTTTAACACATGACTCAAATTGAGTTAACTCCAAAAGTGAGGGTGATTTGTTAAAAGATAGACACATGCTCGACAGATCATTGTTTGTGAAATGGCGCATCTCTTTCACCGTACAATTATTAAGGTCTAGATTTCAAAGGGGTGACAGACTGAGGTTTATGTTAGTTACTGTCTCTACATCTGGTGCCAGTGAGTGACGAGGAATAAAAATACAATAATTATCATTATAGTCATAACAACACAATTAAAACACAGCATAATCATAATATTATGCACCAACAGCCAGATTCTGACCGTCAATATATTGTTTGGTGGATTTATTGTATTATCAACAAGCTTTCAGTTATCCAGAGACGTCCACTTGAAGCATATATAGTGCTGCATTCTGTGTGCATAGCATGTGGCATGATACCACACCCAGTCACATTATCTTAACACATGACAAACCAGTTGTGGAACAACCCTTATGTTTGCTTGAGCATGACCAAGAGAGCTACATGTATACCACTACCATTTTTTAAAGGTGGTAACCGACAGTTTGGACCAAAAATATTTTCATTTATCAACTCACTAAACTATTGTTATCTGAACAGATCTCACAAAATGTTGTTTATTGATGTACTACACAATGCCAGAAAAATTATGGTCACCTGAAAAGATCCAGTCAAATGCTGTAAATAGATGTCCTTCATCTATATGAAAAGTGAAGCATAGCACTTCACACATCATAACAAATACCAGTTGGTATTTATTATCTAAGCCATGCCGCCCAGTATGCTATTTTCAAACTAGAAGAAACATGTGACCCCTAACATTTGAGAACTGCTCTGTTGTTTATATCTGTATTTAGCAGAAATCCACATCATGTTTATTTATATATTTGAAAAGAGTGAACAGCAAGAGCATACATGTGAACACTATGCATAAATCTCCACCAAACAGGGTTAGTTAATGTTTTAAGTACATGTATTTGAGTATTTGATGTGGGCAAACTGTCCGATATCACCTTTAAACTAAAATTATAGAGGATATAAAATGTGCATGATAATTATCAAATGTTGAATTGCATCCAAAGAGATACAAACTATTTCCCAGACAAACTTTCCCACGAATTGTATCCTAGGTCTATAAATATCTTGGTGTATCCGAAGAACATTTTGGATTTAATTAAGAACATTGTTTAATTGTACGATATTAGTGTAAATGAAAACAAGACAATTTATCTGAAAACACAGAAATTGCATGTAGTGTTACTTTCTTGATTATTGTTGTGAAAACAAATAATAAGTGTACCAATTATGTTTGCCATACTTTTGTCCTACTAAAGCAATTTTTTAAATGTGATTTCTATTAGTACTTCAGTTCTTTAACTGTGTTATCATACAACAAGACAGAATTGATGCACAGCATCAAAGGTTGTTGTTGAGGTCCTTTTCAACAGTTCAATATTTTTGCCTAACAATAATCAGAACAAGAAACGGCAAAATCTTCTTGTTTAACGATTTACAATGCTGTTAAATTTTCATGTCTTAAAATTATATGCAGTAACAAATTGTCTTTGGACACATTGGAAAAGGTCCAAATACAAACAACAGAATAGTGTATAATATTTTGACTTGTACATAGTTCATCCTCAAATCAAATGCAGTTTTAAATGAAATTAGTTAATTATACATACAAATATGGATCATTAACAGTTTCAAGTGACAGGTAACATTTTAAACTACACGCTAATTTAATTCTGATATTCTCAGAATAATATCAATAATATAAATCTCAATGCATAAAAGTTGACTTGTTTATAGAACTCCATGGTGCCATCCAAAGAATTTTTCTAGGAATGATTACATATAGATGTCAGGCACTTGCGCGGCCACAATGCAGCAGTTCCTTTCTGATAGTTGCTATATCCTGAATGACTCCCATAGTCCTCACCACCTTGGTTCGAGTTCTAGTCTGGGAAGAATCTAATGTGGGGTAGATTTCCAGCTGAGCATCAGTTCATCACAGGTTCTTCACAGAAATTTGTCTGGGGTCTTTTAACACCCAAAATAGCTAGCTGTCATTAAAATGAATATAAATTTGTCACTTTGTTGTAAAATAAAAACATTTTTGATATTATTTTTTGAGAATGGATTTTCTACATTAGCAAGAAATATTACGTTGGCAAGATTCAAGTCTGGAAGTTAAGATGGTTGTAAAATTAAAAATTTTGCAATGTAAAAAATATAAATACATGTAAACATGTATAGCCTGCTGTAGTTAAATAAGATAAACAAGAAAAACGTTATTTTGTTTCATTGTCTTGTTATCATTGTGTCTGTCATCATGGTTTTCCTGCGGTAAGTCTTGGCTCCAACAATAGCGGACCTCTTTTTTGTTTTTCGACAATATTAAACATTTATTCATATTGCAGACACAGCACATGCCCGTTGAGTGCATGTCTAGGAATTGTTTCTGTATATACAATAATGGCCTGATTGTCAACAAATGCTCATGCTGTGAGTCAACTTAGCTTAGGAAAATTGACCCCTATATCTGCTGATCCCATTTAACCCCTCACAACACATAAATAATGTCCACTAAAAATATTTCAAATGCCTCTTGACCCTTCATCCATTGGCATGAACTGCATTATTATCCTGAGTCCACAATGCCACATATAATTCTGATATGTGAGTTTCCTCGTTGTTTGACATCCAACCTGATAAGCATGAATTGATCAAGATTAGGCAAAAAGTGAAGATCTGGCTCAGCCAGCTACAGCAGAGAGATGTCTATTCAGGATCTGCATTATTTGCTGTTGAGTCACAAGTAATATGTAGCATTATCTTTGAATGTATTTGTTTGAAAATAGCCACCGCATTGCTCATTAATAGATTAAAGCTGGGTAAGGGTTAGCCACGAGGCTTGGCCAATTTCGGCATACCTTGTGGCCAGAAGTCGTTTCCGCTTGACTTCCTTGGACTGGTATGACATCTCGGAGGCTATTGTTTGCGCTGAAATGGCAGAAGTCTTGTGACTATCCGTGGCAAGGAGGGTAGATTTCGTACAACAATGGACTGCCACAGAAGATCAAGCATCATTGTTTTATACGTCCTGTACGAGAGGAGTATGCTTGTCGAAAGGCTGTAATGTGATACACCGACCTGGAGATCATCAGAATTATTGACAGGTACAGGATTACCATTCATGTTCAGTCCCTCAAGGTTTCTTGAATATTGTTTTTGTAGTAAACACAGGATTTATTTTGTCACTAAAGTCTTTTCAAGGGTTTGTGTTAATTCAAATAAGTTCATATTTTGTTATATTAATTTAATTTTAAATAATTGGCCTGGGAAAAATTAGTAATATTTAAAATATTAAATTGTGAAAATTTGTTACATATTATATAAAGTTTAAAAGAATACCTACTGACAAGAAAAAATATTTCCTACACAAAAAAGGAAATTCACAGGTTTGGCAAGGAGAAACTTTGCAGTGACAGTAGATTCCTTGTAATAAGGTGTATAGTGATTGCTTATTATGTAATTTTGACATGAAATTCTTGATAATATAACATGAACATGAAGACATCAAATTTAAAAATGATTTCATTTCATGTAATTGTGATTTTGTGAAATTTAAATATCTATTTATATATATGTGAACTTTTTCTGAGGCCAAAGTGGGAGATTTTCACTTGAAAAGTTGGAGATTTGTTATTTTCATATATACAAAGAAGGAAGTTATCTGTTTCCAAGTAGGGAGCTTTCTGAAAATATGTAAAACACCCTCATTTTTAAATAATTTTGAACCTTCAAAGACTGAGCCTCCCTCCAGAAGCGGGAGAGTTCACATGTATGTATTTATAAATAGGTACTGTGCCTCATGGGATTGCTTGTACTTGATATGGTTACCTGTAGTAAGAATATCTCTTTCATATACCAGTATATAACAACATACATGATAAATAAACTTTGTAATTATACAATCATACAACATTCATAATCTTTATATAATATGATATCTCATTACCCTTCGATATAGACGTTATGTGAAAAACATGTTATATCATGTAAATTAAATAAAATTAATATAAAATATTTAATAAATGAAAACAAACAAGATACCATATACAGTTTATTAGTACATGTTTTAAATCACACATCTTACAGTATGTAGCTTTTCTAAATATCTTTTTTTTATATTAGCTTTTGAAAAACATCATGTTCAATTTATAATTTCTTCACATATAATATTTCTTTTTCTTTAAATACTATTTTATTTTAAATGTTTTCCTTCGCTTCTTTTTATTGGCATTTTTTTTTTTCTTTCGTATCCCGTTAGTCCGCAAATCAATTCTTCTCTGATGAAAGCTGTCAGCACTGTTTAAAATTGTTGGACCAAGCTAACCAGGGCCATCAAGGCATTGTCTCTGCCCAATTATTTCTGCGTTATTTAATCAGTTGAAGCATCATTGTATCGTAGCTGCAAACACGACCATACTACCACCAGGGGGATGCGACCAGCGGACGGAAACCTTTTGATCCGTCAATCAAGCGTAAAAAGTAACACAGCTTTCATCAATAATTCAGCAGGCATTGGGCTAATATACCATACCCAAGATTGAGAGGAGGGGGGAGGGGAGATGCTGTAAGGCATGCATATGGTAGGGAATGTTTTTTTCTAATTATTTAATTAAGAAACTTGTATTTACTTGGGAATGGTTTTCTTAATATTTTATTATGCCCTTAAGGGGGTAGAGAAAAAAAAAAGTTCTTTCCACCTTTTTATTCTGCCACTGTGGATATGAACGACAGTTGAATAGAACTTGTACGCTAACAAGCAATGTTTGATTTATGCTGTATTGAGGCTGTTCCACTTCAGTGGTAATTAGACCGTTGGAGGTAATTTAGAAACTTGTTGCGCCCTCTGTTATAGACCGAAGCGATAACAGATTGTCATTATAAGTCGGTTGTTTGGTGGTATGCTTAATATTTCCCCAATACATTTTAATCTTTCCACCTTGATGAGTGTTTTTTTTTATCCTATCTCAGATAATTAGTTTATTTAGAGAATAAAAGTTCTGTCTCTCTCTGTGTCTAAAGATATTATTCTCTTTTTTAATCAAGTAGAAGTAGAAGAATTTCAATCATCATCAGCAGCATTATAATGATCATTATCAACAATATCATTATCATCATTGTCATCATCATTATCATTTTCATTATCATCTTCCTCATCTTCATCTTCATCTTTGTTACCTTTCTCCTCATTATCATAAGAATATAAAAAAAATATTATCATTCAAAAAGTCCATCAAAACCAGTGGAAATATTTCCAGTTTCACTACAGTAAACTTATTTGAAAAAAATCATTTATATAATGCATAAGTTACAATTTATGGTAATTTTTACACATTCTGATTTTTTTACAAGTGAAATATAAAGACTATTAAATAGCTGTGTCACATTTTATTCTATGCGCATGATGTATACAATCACATGATCTGAACTTCCTATTTATTTAATTTATCGCTTCACTATCCAGCCTTAAAGGTTATATCTGCCAGTTTGCCTATATCTAACATATATATATATATATCAATATCTGACCTCTGTTTGGGGTATTTGTATATAATTCTGCAAAAAGAAAAACATACTTTAGTTTAAGCTTTGACGATTTTCAAGAGTATCTCAATTTTAGACAGTAATACTAGTTAATCAACACTTAAATGTTCATTTTTTTCAAATCTATAAATAAGAACAATTAGGATTTCTACTAAAAATAGACATCGATGTCA
This sequence comes from Sinonovacula constricta, assembly GCA_007844125.1. Lineage (NCBI taxonomy): Eukaryota > Metazoa > Mollusca > Bivalvia > Cardiida > Solecurtidae > Sinonovacula > Sinonovacula constricta. The sequence goes on from CM017556.1 coordinate 40,894,211, forward strand.
CAGTTGATGAGATAATTTTGACATGAATTTCTTGATAATATAACTTGAACATGAAGACATCAAATTTAAAAATGATTTCATTTCGGGTAATTGTGATTTTCTGAAATACATGTCGTCTTTGATTTTAATATCTATTTACATATATATGAACTTTTTCTGAAGCCAAAGTGGGAGATTTTCACTTGAAAAGTTGGAGATTTGTTATTTTCGGATAAACAAAGAAGGAAATTATCTGTTTCCAAGTAGGGAGCTTTCTGAAAATATGTTAAACACCCTCATTTTTAAATAATTTTCAACCTTAAAAAAAAAAAAAAAAAAAAAATTTCAACCTAAAAAGAAGGAGCCTCCCTCCAGAAGCAGGAGAGTTCACATGTATGTATTTATAAATAGGTACTGTGCCTCAAGGGATTACCTGTTTATAATTATTAAATCAAACTTTTGTCCAAGCTTTGATGATTTTCAACTGTACCTCAATTTGTCACAGTTGATGACATGCATAAGATAAAACATAAGCAGTCACTTGGTTTTCTAAGTATAAAAATAGCTATCTGTGCAGCATGGATCAGATAGGAAATCCATGTTTGAAATGATGATTGTGATGTTATGGTTCACTTTTCATACAGGTGTAGGACATCAATAAACAGCATTTTGTGAGATCAGTTAGGTAACAATGGTTTATTATGGTGTTTAATGAAAATATTTTGGTCCCAACTGTCAAATATCACCTTTAAGTTAATTGTTAATGATTGACATAAACACATGACTTATACTGCGCTATTCATAGTTCAGAGCTGCAATATTTACCAGATTTATGAGCTTTAGATATATAAAATAGCTCAAAACCATTGCAATGCTTTTGACAATACCATGTACACCAGACTAATGAGCTTCAGAAATCTAAAAATAGTTTAAAAAATTTGCAATGAATTTGACTCTACCATGTACAATAGACTTATGAGAGCTAATTCTAAAAACAGTTAAAAAGCATTGCAATGAGTTTGCTTCTATCATATATACGAGATTAATGCACTTCAGAAATTTAAAAATAGTTAAAAACCATTGCAATGATTTTGATTCTACCATGTACACCAGACTAATGAGCTTCAGAAATCTGAAAATAGTTAAAAACCATTGCAATGATTTTGATTCTCACAACTAAAAGATGACACAATCCTTTAAAAGATAGCAATTTCATATATATTCTAGTGCCAGAAGTATTATTGTAATCTATTGTTTTTTTTAAATTTACCAAAGCTTTGCATTTTTTTTTGCTCAAAAACAATGCAAATTTGACCAGTTGTGTCCACTTTACTCTAATGGATCTTGCCTTGATATTTAAGAGTCATCTCAGGGTTCTTTCTTTCTCATGAAGTTCACTGAATTAGGAGTTAATCTGCATTTTATTGTCTGTTTATGACCAGGCACAAGTTGGGGAGCCATTGACGCTGTCTCCCTGCACAATGAAAAAGTCATTTAATGATTAAATAGGAGCAGGGAACTATTCTTCCTGTCTCCTTGACGATATTGTCTTAACCAATCACAGTCTTTTCTTTTTCTTTTATTTTTAGTATCTTACTTCATTTTGGATTTAGTTTTATTCAACATTAATACAGGCTAAAACTCAACTTAGATTAGTTGAATGAATTTTTTGTTTAGAAAATGAGTTCAATAATGCAACATTTAAATTGTATGATTTTATTGAACTTATTAAATTGTATATTCACCAGCTGTTCAAAATATAAATCGTTGTTAAAGAAAAAATATTAAAAGTCATACTGTTCTACAATCTTGAATCCTCTAAAATCCAGACATTTAAAGCTGTCCATATGGAATCCGGATTAGGGATTTTTACTATAATTGCATACTGTGGCTCCTTGTGACATGCTATTGAAGTAAAACAACACTTGATCAGCTTTAAAGGCATACTATCTCTGGATAACTAAAATTGTGGTGCAATAAACCAATTAATGAACAATATATACCACTAGAAACATAATGTTTTTTGCATGACATTGATGTATTTTTTTTTCAGTTTAAGAAATATTTAGTTACAATAATGTAGTTTAGTTGGAAAATATTTTTATTTCTTGAAAAAATAGATACATGTTGGTGACATTATTATTATACTGTTTTCAGTATCCATGTACCTCTTTGTCCCAATTTAGATACTCAGATATATTAATTTTTTTTTTGCATTCTTACAATTATGTTGCTATAACTATTTGTTTAAAGTGGTTTGGGAAACTAAAGTTCTTTTAACTAATATTTTTCCGTTTCAATTTTTGGTAAAACTAGTACTTGGGTAGCAGCAACCTGGAGCAATATGTTTAGTAAAACATCCTACTCAAGGACTAACATCTTGTATCAGGTATCACCATGTGGGGTTTGAACCCAGGATCCTCCAATTCTTAGACCAAAGTTGCAAGCACACTAGACCCTGAATGCTATTATGACATTACTTTCTTACATGTGTCTTCCATTCCTATAGCTTCTTTCCTCCGGTATCCCATGACAACAGGTGTGTTGTCTAATTAATTAACCAGACACCATGTCAATCTGTCATTTACTTTTAACGACTTTTTCTGCCCCCCACCCCTGCACAAACCCCACCACCCCAAACCCATATTTTCCTTGCCGTATCCAGTCACCAAGCCATGTGGTCTTTTTTCTCCCTGCGGAGCAAATTAGGTACTAATTAACAACTAATCCAATCAGGCATTCAAACCGACTGTGGCCAATTAGAAGTAAAATTGTGCAGAAAGGAATCCTTCTTATAAAAGAAGGATCAACACCTAATAATCCCCTTATTTATTGCCCCGACAGATGGTGTTGATGAAATAGTATGACGTATAATGTCTGTGTAACTTCATTGCAGTATTGTGGTGTGGAAGGATATGATGTTGGATTGTTTTGTAAATTGTTTTACAAAAATAAAATCTTTTAGTCATGGGTTTGTTTAGATTTTTTTATAAACCGCATCAATATTGTAATGTCATTTTGGTAATGTCTCTTAAGTTTTGGTTGGTGAAGACTTTAAGACACTGTTTTGAGTATAATCATTGGCATGTAATAGGCCAGCTGGAAAAGTTAATCTTAAAAGTCTTAAAAGTTCTCACCCCTATTTTAAAGGTTTATTCGACAGTTTGCCTATGTTAAATACCAAGATATCTTACCACTGCTTTTGCATACATCCATATTTTAGTCGTTATAAAGATAATTTTGAACGCAAACTTTATTTTTAGACTGTACTAATAATGAAAAAATATGGTTCAGTCTATAAAAAGCTCTATAGTGGTCACTGCTAAAAATAGATATCGATGTCAGAGTGGATAACCCTGATGACTTTATAAAAGTAAGTGGTCACATGGTTTTTGAAGTTTAAAAATAGCTATCTCTTCAGCATGGCTCAGATAGAAAATACCATGTTTGCAATTACAAATGAAGATTTATCCTTGACTGTTCACAGAGATCTTTGGCATTAATAAAGAGCATTATGCAAGATCTTTTTGGGTACCAATGACTTATTTGGTGAGATGGGAAAAAATGTTTGAACCAAACTGTCAGGTACCACCTTTAAGTCAAGACTTTCAACTTTAACTTTAAGTTTGAGAAAATTTCTCAAGCATCTAACGAGTCAGATTCTTAACACTGTTCTTATTTTGACCAATTAGACTTCAGGCTTTACTCAGAATTAATCTTAAAAAAATTTTTAACCCTGAAGACTTGTGGATGCAAGAGGCAAGGCTGGTGGAGAAATACCCCAGATAAATGTCTGGGTAGAGCCACTGTCTGACCGCAGTTAAACTACCAGACCTTTCCATATGAAAGTTTTTTCTGAGCAGGACCTGAATCCACCGGCCGCAAAAGCTCAGGTGGTAAAGCGTCGGCTTGTGGATTGGGAGGTCGTCGGTCCAAACCCCATCCGGGTCAAACCAAAGCCTTTAAAGTTGGTAGTAGTGGCTTCCCTCCTTAAACTTGGGCTAAGGGGACAGCATTACGCCTGACTCGGTGGTGTCAGTATAATGGACCGGCCAGGTTCACTCCCTGGGCACCTCATAAGTGCCCCTGTGCTATAATGATAGAAATGTTGCTGCACAGTATCGGCAAAAATGCTGGCAAATCCCTTCCCATCCCCGAATCCATGTGGAAGGGGTGGAAGTTTGGGGGTGGGGGTGTCAGTAAGTGAGAGGAATAATGTAGACCTTTTGCCATGGACACCCCTATGTTACGGCTGTGTAGCGTGAGATAACCAATGTGGTGGAATAGGGCTGTGGTATTATCATCCTGTCTTGACCAAACAAGGATTTGGCTCAGGGAGTGTAATTTCAGGTTGTCACAAAATTCCATTATCGGAAGAAACATGTCATCGGACATTGTTCTGGATGCCCATTACGTTGTCTGTTCCCTGTCGTATTTTCATTTACTCCTGTCAAACTTCATCATGCTGGATACCAGATTATCCACATCATTTTTTTTTTTTTATCATACACATTGAAAAGCCACTAATCTTTTTACATAGACAACAAAGTATGTACTTTAAGAAATGTGTTCTCGACTGTACATTTTTTTTTTTAAACTTATATGTTTAAAAAAACACACACTCTTTTTTCAACTAAGATTAATCCCTCTTGACTGCCCACTTCCTGGAAAAATCCAGTACTCAGTTTAATGAACAGTAGGTAGGCTTGTAGGTAGACTGAGGGTCAATTTGTTTAGAAAATATAAAAACAGTGCAACACGGCAGAAAGTAAGAAAGTCAGAATATATCTTTTGCCTTGAAGTACTTTTCTTAACATTTTTTTATGTATATTTTAGAGTTTTGAGTCGATTTTATCACAAATATTATGTCCACTGTCCTAAGTATTCTTATTTCACTTTAAAGTAGAAAAATATCCCTCAAATCATTTCATGAACCAGAATTGTAGTTAGGACAGTCATTAGGACAATTTTTAAACATCCTGGTATTAACAGAGTTCCTATCTTCTAATTCTATTTTAAACATATACTTAATTTCATTTTATAACATTTTTTAGGGTTGAATTTGTCTTTCAATATTGGAACACCTTTGATAATTCATGAATCATCTTTTGAATGCATGATAAGAGACTCCGCAAAAATAAACTTGTCATTGCCTATAACTTCATCAAAACAACAATAAGTGTTTTTTGTTTTCCCTTTTAAAAGTGCGGTAACTTGTATATATCTAAGTAAAAAAATGTAAATAAGTAAATTAAAGTTTATAAGACAAAACAATCAAAAACACTACAACTTATCGTTTTTTGGAATATTTTTTTCTCAAATATTTTTCTTTCAGGCTAAAAAATTGCAATTTTTCATATTATTCTAGAAACATTCATGAGATAATCTTCCTGGGAACTGAATTATCTAAGGAGTTCCAGTTGTTTAATTTTATATCGCTTTCTTTGATGTTTTTTCAAAAGTTTCAGCTTATGCAAACAATTCTGGCATTGCATATACATTAATCTCTTTTAAGTCATTATCTTAATTCGTAAAAATAAATCTTTTTTCTTGCGTTCTTTTTCAATTTATCTTTTAGGATTTTTTTGTTGATTTAAAAGGATAGGTTAATTAAATTCTTCTTTGGACAAAATTATCTTAATCCTACTATATAACCTGCAGAGAAAATTACTGCTAATTAAACTGAGTTATAGTAATCTTTCCGAAAATTGTAATGAAAAAAAGAACTACTTTCATTTTATCATTTTTGTTTTTAATTTCTTAGGTTGGCATCATCCTTTTTAATAAGGCAATAAAGATTTCAAAAAAGATCAAGTTGAATCACAAAAACTGGGATATGTACAAATCACAAAATCTGAGATATGTACAAACCACAAAATCTGTGATAAGTACAAACCACAGAATGTGTGATAAGTACAAACCACGAAATATGTGATATGTACAAACCTAGTCAGATATTAAAGAGGTTGTACCCTACATATTAAATGACAAAGTCTGTGATAAGTACAGATATGCCTAGTCAGAACTGATGTTAAAGAGTATCCTTACTGTTCAGTCACAGAATCTGTGATATGTAGGTACAGTAATCGGTAAGGTCAGGTTTTTAAGATATTGTGCCTCAAATGTTGATCATAGAATCTGTGATATGTAGGTACAGATATTGGTCAGCTATGATGTTTATATCTGACCAAATCAAACAAACAATTGAAGAACAGTACCTTTAACGTAGTCAGATATGACCATTCATGCAAGCCTTGAATCTATGATGACACAAAACATACCCCCACCCCAATCCATTCACCTCAGCATCCCTTGCATTATAAGCACTTCATTAGGGCAACTAGACCTTGTCTGCCATAATCTTTGTTAACTGCTCACTAATACCATTTTATTTGTTTTAAATCTGTCTTGGTGACTTTTATTCTTGCAGCAAAAATAATCTCTATTGATTTTCCTTATCAACAATAGCATCCCATCCTTTGAGATAGCCAATCCATTCTTAACACACCTGCTGCGGAAAACTCAAACAAGGAAGTCCTTTTTCACAAATAAGACCTATTTTTCCTCTAAAGGAGGATGTCTTTGCTATTTAATAATCTTTTAAAGGTGGTATCTGACAGTTTGCTTATATCAAATGCCAGTAACAATATTTTCCCTTTGTTTTGGGGAATTTAGGCATAATTTTTGCATTTACTCATACTTTAGTCTAAGTAGCAATGGTTTCGAGCACTATCTTTAGTTAGACATACCAATTAAGAAAGAAAGAACAAAAACACTATAAATGTCCACACTTTCCAAATCTATAAATAAGCGCAATAGTGAATAGCAAAATAGATTTTGGTGTCAGAGGGGACTACCCAGATGACAATAAAACATGATCTCAAAAGTATGTTGTCACAGTGTTTTCTTAGTATAAAAATAGCTATCTCTGCAGCATGGCTCAGATAGGAAATACCTGTTTGCCATGATGAGTGGAGATTTATGTATAACTTTTCGCACAGATCTAGGGCATCAATGAACAGCATTTTGCAGGTAACAGTGACTTTTTTTGTTTTATTTGAGAAAACAATCTTAGGTCCAAACTGCAGGATACTTTAAAATCATTCTAATTAAATAATGTTAAATTAATATGTTAATTGTTGTTTGACTTGTTTCCTAATAGTGTATGTTTAATAATGGCAAGGTGTATTTAATAATGGCTTTTATAAGAATCATGTATGTTTTCTTATGTCTATAAATAATAAGTATTGTACAACTGTACTTGTGTGGCAGAAATGGTCCATATTTACTTATCTATGTAATTAGCTCCCTTTTATTGCAATGTCTACTTTACTGTTGGTCATTTAATGATTTCAGTATACTGAGTCTGTAAGGTTAGATGCATTTGTTCTATATTCTATAGTGAATTGTGAAAAGTTAGAAACAAATTGCACCATGACCACGTTATGATATTGACCCCTCATAACCATATATAGTTGAAAAGAGCTATTTTTTTTCTATCAGAAAGACCCAGAAATAAGTCAACTTTTGCAACTTGTAAGAAGGTTCTGCTTCACAGAATGCACATACTGCCAAATTGCCAGTTGGTAACCCCCAAATTTCAATGAACTATGCACTTCTGGTTAAAGTGTATCAATCCATTATTGTACAGCAGTGTTCAATATTTTTGCTTTCTTTTAACATTGGTTCAGCTTCCTTTTGACACCAAAAGATTAAGATTATCTTTAAAATAGGAAAATTTAATACCAAAGCATAGCAACAGACTGTTACTAAAGAGAAAAATTTCATGTCGCAGGTTTTACTTCCAGTCGGTATTTAGTGGGTTACCTCCCCTGTAAGGTCATCTTCGGGGATCGCAATATGCCAAGATGAAATGCTAGGATAAATAACACCAATCAGATGGGCACATACCAACAGATAAAGACTCACAGATACCTTACTTTTGATTCCTCTGTCACTGACAACCAGGTTGATGTTACCTCACATCTTGACCAAGTCTAGCTTTCTTTCTTTCTCTTTAAACTTTTTTCTCTATCTTTGAATTATTTATAGATAATTTCCCCATCAGTGAAAATCCCTTATCTTGGCAGCCATCTTTGATGGCAACTTCAAGGGATTTTCAGATGAATTGTATAGAAGCGTAAATTTTATTTTCTTGTAATTTCTTCTTTTGTGGTCCAAAAATTAAAAGCTATACAACATTGGAAAGCTCTTGAAATTCATATTTTTTAAAATACAATATTTTTAAAATTGATAAATGCACAAAGAATGAATACACAGAAATAAATAACATAATTGGCTCATCTTTAAACAAAATGAACACTGTATCCTTTTTGGCTTTATTTTTTTAACTTTTAAACTATAAAAATATAGTTTTGATATTTTAAATACTTCATTTAAGTTGTTAAATTTGATATAAAATTCAGTGATATAGACTGAAAAATAGAAACACAGTGGTGATTTAAATACAGCACATATTTCTAGATTTTGGCCTGCATTAGCTTTTGCCTCAAAAGATGGCTGCCTTAAACAGTCTTATCAGTGCCAATAACATCACATGGAAACTATCTATTGTAAGGTTTTCTGATAAATTAGGATTATTATTGTTGTTATTAGAATAAAACATAAAAGTTAATACTTCTTTTTTTTATGTCTTCTTTAAACACTTTTAAGATAAATTAACTCCCATAAAAAACACATCATCTTTAAGTAATCTAAAAGTAAACTTAGAAATAGTGTCACTCCAGGGAAACAGAGTTAATATTGTTACACTTGTTTTCTTGACATTATCATATATCAATAAAATTGCTTTTTCCTTTATAATAAACACTTATTGCGGCTACATAAAGATTGATTTTTAAATGCGGTTCAAGAACTAGCAAATATCACCTTGTAAGACGCTTTGTCATTTTTTCTCGGCAGCCAAAGGCAAATGACAAATGATATTTGAGCACATAATAGAGAAAATAATGAAGAATGAACATTATTATATCTATTAGACCCACCCCCTTTGTCCCTCTCTCTTTTTCTGTCCTGGACAAATGAAGTATGGCTTTTGGTTGCCATGGTAATGTGGCCTATTCTCTGTGAGCCAAATGAATGTCTGGTCTTTACCAAATAGTTGAATAAATACGTAACAAAATATTTGATTTTTTTTGCTTTGATTGTAATAGTAAACTTTAACAATTTTGTAAATAATATTAAATACCTCTTAACAAAATAAAAGTTACATGTTCTTTAAATTTGGGTCAATTAACTGTTTTTAAGTTTTGTTGAAATATCTTGCACTATATTGACTATAATAATCACATGCATGTAAACTTTTTCTGAAGCCAAATTGGGAGATCATCACTTGCAAAGAGGGAGATTTGTTTTTTTTATATAAACAAAAAAGACAGTTATCTGTTTCCAAATAGGGAGATTTCTAAAAATGTGTAAAACATCCCTCATTTTCAAATGATTTTGAACCTTAAAAGTGGGAGTCTCCCTCCCAAAGTGGGAAAGTTCACATGTATGAAAATAAACAAAAAGAAAAGTTTCATTAAAAACTTAATGTGAGTCTGTTTGTTTATAATGCTAAATCCTTACAAACTTCTATAAGCTTCCAAGTTTCTACTTTGACTATTCAAGTTTCAGTTGTCGCTGTCAGCTTAGCCTTCTTGTAAAAACATGACGGTGTGTTCACCCTAGACCTGTCATGATTTGCCTAAGCCTCATTCTGACAAGCACTGACAGGACACAGATTAGAGCAGCATTACTCATTACAGCCGGTACTAATCTCTGAGCTAGCAAGGAATAAAAAAGGGTCATGGGCCAACAAAGACTGAATGACAGTCCAGTGTAATAATCAGAAAAGGATGGTTGAAGCTTGTATAAAGCTTGAATTAAAGCTGGCAAAGCATACCATTGTGCATTAACGATCTGACCGAAAGAAAAGTAGATTATGAAACTAATGAATTTAATATGCTTTCAATGAAGGCACCTGATCAATTCATTGCTAATTGAATGTGGTTGACAAATGAATCCCCTAATGTTTGCTGCTTAGAAAGCCTTACGCAGCTTAAATATGTCAGCTTGAGGAAATGTCGTATTTGTTATTGGGAATAAGGATTTTTTCCCTCATTAGAGTTATTTTGACCTAGTTTGCGTAAACTCACACAGACGCTTTTTGCTTTGAGCCAATATTTTCTGATAGCAAAAAAAATAATCTTAAAATCATGTACTAGCTATTAATTGTATGTTGTTGCTCTTGTTTATGTTAAGTTTTGATTCTACTTTTGGTATTTCTGCCATTTTTCTCAAATGCTGCAGCTACCTGGTACATGTATTTTGGTTACTGCAACATGCATCACACATACAAAATTATCATCATAACAGCATATGTATAGCTTTTATAATTACAGCATATGTCTAACTTTTATAATTACAGCATATGTGTAGTTTTTATAATTACAGCATATGTGTAACTTTTATAATTACAGCATATGTGTAGCTTTTATAATTACAGCACATGTGTAGCTTTTATAATTACAGCATATGTGTAGCTTTTATAATTACAGCATATGTAACTTTTATAATTACAGCATATATGTAGCTTTTATAATTACAGCATGTGTAACTTTTATAATTACAGCATATGTGTAGCTTTTATAATTACAGCATATGTGTAACTTTTATAATTACAGCATATGTGTAGCTTTTATAATTACAGCATATGTGTAACTTTTATAATTACAGCATATGTGTAGCTTTTATAATTACAGCATGTGTAACTTTTATAATTACAGCATATGTGTAACTTTTATAATTACAGCATATGTGTAACTTTTATAATTACAGCATATGTGTAACTTTTATAAGTAGAAGACAACTCCAGACAAATCTTTGTAGAAACAGCAAATTCCCTTTTTTACAAATGAAGAAAAAAATGAATAAGTTAGAAACCAGGTGGGCAGGTATCTTTATATAAGAAATATTATTAATTTTATTTTTAATAAGCTTATTTTGTCACTTTGCTCAATCAGTGAGTGAGTGAGTTTTACTCATTCAAATCTCAGTCAGTAACATACAGTTTAATGTGATGCATTCTCCATAGTTAAAAAAAGTGGATTTTTTCCACCATTATACCAAATACCTGTCCCCTTAGTAAGGAATGTAAATCTAATATTGTTTATAAGTGTAGTTTATAAGAGGAGGATTCGAGCAAGTCATATGGAAGACCTCCAGATGTAATGATTTCAACTTAAAATTCTACATGATGAATAATCTATTTTGTTTAAATTCATGTATGTTATCATCTCTAATGCACCTTGATCACTTAAATTTAATGAATGAGTCAGCATGCCTTTATATTAATCAAGTTTCTATGTTACAACTGCAGCCAACCTTGGTGATAACAGTATAAAATACTTTGGGAGTACTGAACACTCGCCAAACAAGTACCATAGCCCGAGGCAGTAATTTATTTTATGGGGTTTTCCATGTTCTATGTTCATTAACGCATTCGCTTTATTGAAATGTGTGTTGTTTCTGTGCCTTTATTGATGTAGCGGTGACTTATGATCCCTAAGCTGTTGATATGGATAGAAATGTTGAAACTCGCAGTAAAACTGGAAGTTAGAGTGAAGAGGAGGTAGTGTTTTTATCTTCCTGTTGAAGAGTATTTTGTTCACCTAGGTTGTTATGCAGCAACCTGTCGACCAAGTCATGCCACCCAGGAGTTGTCTGATCAGGATCTGCACTATTTACTGTGTAGTTTCTACCTTTGAGTCTAGTTTCTATTGTGTAGCTGTTTGAAAACAACAAAGATTTTTTGTATTGATTTGATAGTTTTATCTTTTATAAGGTGTTATATAAACTTTGGTACAATTGTTTATTGTAGCAATAAGTACCAGGGTCTACTTTATCCTGGCGATGATGTCTTGGGATGTTCTTGTGATAATTCTGCAGGTTTGGGTTATAACCTAGTTGAATAAAACCATTTGAAATAAATTTAACAATTGATATAACACTGTTATACTATTCATATTATTAAGGACTAGTTCGCCTATTTAAGCTGATTAAATGATTACTTTCTAAATGCATTTGTAATGGTTAAAAGTGGTAGCCAACAGTTTGAACCAAACATTTTTCTCTCGAATAACCATTAAAGTTTTTATAATCTGAAAAAGTCCTGCTAAATGCTGAACATTGATGCCCTACATCTGCGTGAACAGTGAAGCATAAATCCACACTTTACATTGCTAACAGGTATTTCCTATCTGAACCACGATGCAGAGTTAGCTATTTTTAGACTAAGAAAGCCATGTGACAACCTATCTTTGGGATCACATTATACCATCATCCAGGTAATTCGGTCTGATGTCAATTAGTCTGCTATTTTTAGCAGAAATCCACATCATGTTTATCTTTGGAAAAAAAGCACATTTGTCCCAATATGATGTCCACCTGAAATGATATAGTGCTGCTTTCACTGTATATAGCATGTAGTAAATACCTGGAATGATACCACACCCAGACCCATAATCCTGACACCAGGCACCAGTCATGGAACTACCCTTGTATTTGCTTGAGCTTTATCAGGGAACAACCACCACCTTTTTTAATAACTTTGATAATGCTGTGGCTCATGTTTGAAAATTGGACCATCTGTACCTTGCTGAAGGTCAACCGTTTGCGCTTCCAGATGCCTTAGGTTGTATTTTTTTAAAAATATGTGAGACTTTAATGTGTGGATTAGATTTGTTGAAGGTTTGTTTCATATGGTAAGTTGGTTTGTCTTATTATGAAACCTTGTTGAATAGTTGATTCATATTCTGTTTAAGTGTCGCCAGCTGCTATGTGATAACCATAATACAGCTGTAAAGATCAAAGTGCTGATTATGCTGCAGCATACTATTGATTGGTATATATCCCACCTCTGTTCCTCGTACACTCACACACTTGCAGATAATTTAATTCAATTAACAAATTAAATTGAAATCATTCTTAGCCACGCTTAACATTCTCCATGCATCTATCCCGCGGTTATCAGTATATACAGTAATGATTGATTATACACCCTCGGCGTGACTGATGTAGAATTTATTGTTTGAGTTGTTCAAATCAATACGATTTACAGTTATATAACAAAAAAAAAGTCCTTATGTGAATTAAACATTAATAGGAATGCTTTTGGCATATAATGTGTTCAAAATTATAATTAGAGAACATTGCCGTGGTTTTAACTTATCATCCTTTGTACGAATTATATTCTTAGGTAACACATAATAATTTTTCCAAAACAATTAAAAAATATTAAATTTAAAGGGAACGAGATTGCTCTTAATTAATAATATTAAATGTTTAAAAGTGTCCTGCTTACAATTTTTAGTGATATTTTTCCAATTATTAGCAACAATACATAATAGGATGAATTTTGTGCCAACATTCCTTCTCTGTTTTTTTCTTTTTTATCTAAAACACCATAATTTGTATTCAGATTTTGCAAAATTATATTAATTACTTTGATATTAGCACTGTTTTGTAAGAATTAAAAAAAAAATCTTCATATTTTTATTTAATATTTAAAGTTTCACATGTACTGTATATCCGTCATGAATATTATGTTGCTGTATAATGGGCATTTTTGTGCAATTAAATAAGAAATAAGTGAAAATTATTCCTAATATAAAAATAATTTATTAAATTTAATACCATAAAACCTAGTTATCTATAAAATTATGACCATCAAACATTTCAAGATTATTTCCATAAAACCTATGCAAATGTGTGCTTTATTTTCTCAAAATTTTACAAGGAGGGGAGTAAAAATATTCATAAATTTGATAATATTCAGGGGAAAATATACTAATTTTGTTTTCACAATTACAAAATTATTATTTAATGCATTCATTTGGGATTTACTGCTGTTTAAATTCAGCAAAACTTGGCTTCTGGTAATTATGTTCTAAATATTCCTGAAAGGGAGTGCTTGTTTCATGCAAAATCTTCTAATGATGTTGGGCATTTAGGAATATTTTTCACTCTGTGGGGTCATGTTTTGTGGACTAATCTGACATGGATAGCTGTGTTCCATTGTCAGGGAAGGTTGCTATGTGAACAACAATGGTGAAGGAATGTCCTGACAATTTTGGAATAACATGCAACATTAACACAAACTACCAAGTATTGATAAAACAGGTTGATGATAATGATGATGATGATGATGATGATGATGATGATGATGATGATGATGATTACAAGTATAGAAAAATACACAAGAAAACTGTTTTGATCCTTTGTAAAAAGGAAATTATGCAGTTTGTCTGAAGAATACCGAAATTAGAACGGAAAGAATCAGACTCAATTTAACAATCTATTTTCATAGCATTAGAAAAGAAGTATACAGGAAAAATATACATATAAAAAATGAATATATATAGCATTGATGTTGAAATCTGTTTTTTTACACTGATTTCAATTATTTAAAGACGAATAAAGCAAATGTATTATGTTAAAACAATATATCGTTAAGTCTTTTGACGACATAGAACCCAGACATTTCCAGTAGAAAACAGTTTAGTCATTTGTAAATAAAGGTAAGTAAATATATATTTATACAATAAATACACACTCTGTGTATTAAAATCAGCATCAAGAGCCTCCATGTTTACATTTTCCTAGAAATGTTTTTTCTAAGTCTGTATAGCAAAAGATTGTAGCATGCATAACATGACTTAGCATTTGCTCTGCCTTATTTGATTTAAAATAAATATTTTGCTACTGAAGTATGGATACCAACATATTTTTGTTAAAAAGAATGATAGAACAAAATTATTTACGTATTCAACTAGATTTACTCTTTTCCAGAACAATAGCTAAAAGTTCTATATAGTCTATAAAAATTATGTTGATTTCTGTTAATTTGTTTAAAATATATAAAATGTGCTATGTAAGAGCAAATGTGTAAAATTTTGTAAAATTTTCTTAAAAGAAAGCAAACATAAAATATAAACTTATTTTTAACATGTAAAAGTCAAAAACAAAAATATAAAAAGATTAAAAAATGTAAGTGGGACAAAAAAAAAAGAAGATATTTATGTATATAAAAAAATCCCATGTAATTTTGAAATTATTCCACTTTTGTTACCATGGCAATAGCAGTCACCCATGGCAGCCAGAGGCTCTGTAAGATAGTGACAATATTGATTAAGGGTGGTTACCATCAGTCTGGGGTCAGAGCTGTTGTTTAACCCTTAAAATTGATTCATAGAGCAGCAAACAGTGTAGAACAAGATAAGCCAGCTCTCTGTCGGTGATATTGATTTGTTACCATTTTCCTGTTGGGTCTACCATTTGCCTGTCAGGTCTACCATTTGCCTGTCTGGTCTACTATTTGCCTGTCGGGTCAGGCCTGTTTGTTTAAATTGAGCCATTAACTGTATCCTGCTGTACACAATTTGATCAGGCTTAGACAAATACAGTTGATCCAGATCAGATAGCTATCAATGTATCAGGCTCTTCACTTCGCTGCAGCAATATATATATGTGTGCTGTCGCATACAATATCAAACATGTTGGATGTTGATCAATAGTGATTTGGGGGTTATTATCAAAATGTCGCATTTTAAGGGTTGAAAGTTTTCACCTGTAATGTCAAACCCATGCCAGCCCAGGCTCACCTCTAGTGGGGTAATGACTATTTGTGACCCAGCAAAATTGTCGCTCTAATAGCCCCCATCGCAGACAGGAAGTTGATTCGTCGTACCTGGCCGAGCGAACGTGTGCAGCACTTAGACAGTTTCCTGTCATTACTGTGTCATCTACGTAAAACATGATGGCGAAATGTCATCAGGGCGTAATTAATGAAGTCCATCGCACAAGTCATCATCTGTTGCCCTCTGTACCCCATCATTTCCCGCTGCTGTTGTTTATGTTTATTTTCTCTATGTTTAATTATCCCTACTGCAGTCATGATGCGGTATAAAGGTGGGTAGAATGGTTTTACCCAATTTGTAAATCTTTAGTCAGGAGTAATTTTCCTGATTTGTCATTTTCATTATCATTCTTTCTGCCTGCATTAGATGTTCCATGTACCGGTAGCTTGTAAATCTAGATATCCTCTTGCCAGGAGAGAATCATTTTAACCCTTATTATGCTGAATTTTGTTAATAACTTCTATTAATTCATAGTCTTGTTCTTGTGCCTAAATGCAAAGATGTCTCGACACACTGCTTGCGTCTGTTTCACCAATAGTGCCGATCTTGATCTGGCTGATTTCGATCTGCACTTTTTTGTCTACGCATGATGAATTCAAGCTTAGCAGACTAAGTGTTACTTGACAAACTGTTAGTTGTTAGTTGTTCAAATTAGAATGATGGTATAATAAAAGTAAAACAACCTTTTAGTGATTTGAATGTTTAGAATGAAAAGGCAGAAAAAAAAGACAAATGGACAATTGCCTTTAATTTGTCTCTTAGATAGGTTATTTTGGTAGTCAATTAAAAATATTGAACCATTTTATAGACAGACTGTTTTAAAGAAACTGCCGTACTGGTGTTGCCAGGAATAGATAATGAATGAATCCGTACTACTTCAAAGAAAATAATTGCTGTACACCTTCCTAGCATTGTTTTACTACATATTGGTTAAGATTTTTCTTTCAAACATTTTTAATTGAAGCAATTTTTAGAAATGTAAGTACAAGGTATCCAAAAAACAGAACTTTTAATCCACCATATGGTAGTATTTTACTGTTGATACCTTATTATTTATGTTTTTAAAAAGATATTTAGAAGTCACTCTACATTTGTAGCCAATCAGAAGCTATGAAAATTTAATTTTCTCGGTGATTTATTTCAATAGAACGCCTTTCTATTTTCTATTTTACAATGAACAAAATAGATTGATCAGTAAAAACATATTTACATGGTACAGATGGTATGTACCTGTACCTTGTTATAACTGATGGATGTTAATCTTTTGATCAGTTTGAATGTACGTCTAAGGGCACTAAATCTACATACTTTGTATTGTATATACTTGCTGAAACTGACGGTGGTCCAGACAATTATAGATTGTTAAATAGGGACCCATTGTTCATGGGGACAAATACCCCACTTGCCTCTGGGTAATCGGATAGGGGGCTATCTACGATGATTAACTTTTTCTAGATGCTGAAGGTTACCACAATTCAAATTATGTCCAAGAGTTCATCGCCATCCAGTGATCCAATCGGTGATTTTGGCCATATGATACGTGTCAGAATCTAAAATGGCTTCTATCCTCAGCCATTACATACCCCACACAGACCTAATGCACTTAGCTCGACTTGTGTGACTATCTAGAACCAAATTCTAAAATACTTTTATATTTACTAAAATATTTATGCATTATTTAAGCCTTGCAGCAAATAGTGTGGATGCTGGTCAGTTAGCTCCAAGTGAGAACTGGCTTGTCTGGATCTAAACTGTTTGTCCATAAGCTGGATTTATTTTTGCTTAGCAGGTCTGGAGTAAATGTGGGTCCTGCTTGAATTTGGAATAATAAGAATGATATTCCAGTCTGTAAGTTTTGCTGGTAAAGGAACACTTAAAATAATAGCATAGAGATTGTTTTGGGTCAGTTGAAATTTTGGTCAATTGTAAAGCCATTTTTTCGGGCATACTTCCAATTCGGATAAAGTGAACTTTTTTTTCTAGTTCATACTCAAAAATACCCAATTGGAACAAAATAACATTGAAGAGCTCTATTTTAAGTCTAAAAACAAGAAAAAATCTGTAATGCACAGTAACTTGGCTATTTTATGCATAGACATTCCAGTATTATAAAAAAATATCAAAGAACTTTTATTATACAAAAATATTTTTAAAAACTCCCTGAAGCTGTCTTTTTAATGAAAATACCTGATTTCATGGATCTGGGCAAAATCATATTAATAATTTAATAAAGGCCACTTGGGTTAGACTGTTAACACCACAATGCTCCTTCCCTTTGAAATAGTTTATCCTTGGCTTGGAATACCTATCTCTGTTCTAGATTTTATATCTATATATATATAGCAATGGGATCTTGAGAGGATGTGCAGCCAGTCTTGGTCTCGAACCCGGGATGCTTTACTATCAAAACCAAATTCTCTACAATTGAGCTTCAAGTTTCTTCTCACCTTTTTCACCTTTCTACAATAGGCTTTACATCCTTTTGTACTACATGTAAAATAAGTGTTTATCTAGTATATATATCTATGGGCATTGCTTAAAGAATGTATATTTTGTCATAGGTGACTCGCTGGAGCGCGATGCCTATATATGGAATGCTCACTGAAATTTGCACATGGCGGAAGTTTGTTTTGTGGAAATTCTAAACGTGATAAATACATGTCCTAATTCGGTAAACGGTGTTCTATTTAATGCTTTTTATATTTATTTTTGTGTGTCTGTAACTTTCAAAATGATTATAAACAATAAGATACTGAGAAAAAAAAAACATTTGAGAAAAATACTTATTTGTGTACTATCAGGCTGCTGCACATGTGCATTTTCTGCTTGTTAAGTAAATGTATGCTTTGTGTATATTTCAGCTGTGTTGCCAGACCGATACCATCTAGACGGTCACCACCACCTGTTGAGCCGCAGTCATCTGTTTACTGACCCCAGCTTCTCAGAGGGTGATAGCATCCTGCAGGTGAGTCTAGAATTATTTTTTTTCATTCTCACTGCCCCTTACACAAGCTTCCACAAAACATCCAGACTATCAGACTTTGCATACCATCATGGCCATTGTTTAACCCTTGTCTTGCTTCATTTGTTAATCACCCATTCTTAATCTTTGGTATTTACTAAGAATTACAGTATCTACATATAACCAATATGTTTTGAAGGAGACTTAGGCCTGTATTCACCAACTATTCTCAAGCCTAAGTCGTGACTTAAGTCCAAGTCACAATTTTCATACCAACAAAAAAAAAAAGGCACAGCGTGATTTTAAGCACCAAGTAGCAAAGTCAAAGTGTCATGTAAAAAATACAAATATGTAGCTAAATACATAATGAATATATTGTGGATGGAAATCCATGAATTGAGCAATTCTTACTTACGAATAGTTGGTGAATACTGGCCTTAGCAGCATATCATTAAAATACTGATTACACAGCTCCAAAAGGGGGTGCCTGAGATGTATCTGTACTATTTACTTAAGTCTGGACAGTTTGTGCTTAGCAGATTAAGAGATTAAAGATAGGAATAAAAACAATCCATTTAATAACCTATGCTACTGTATCATCTTAATTTTTTTAAATCATCTTCATTTGGAGGGAATATCAAGGCATTCTAGCTTGGCCAAGAGTACAAAATAACCTTTTCTTTAGTTATATTTATATCTTTTCCCCCTAAGACAAGTTTAAGAAAAAAGTTGAATTTTCAGCTTAAAGCATCTTTATATTGTCCTTTTATCCCAATAAGATGAGACTTGTTTTTGAATCATTGGAGCTGTTACCTTATCATTCTTTAATCAAGTTTTGCCCATGAACGGTTGGTTTCCTATGCGTGCAAACTCCAGAGGTGAAGTAAAAAAGGGTTTATTTTTTTTATCTCACTTTCCTTTTTTTGCAACTCAATTGTATCTATAGGCATCCTTAACCCATTCTTTAATTGACTAAGTGAAAAATGAGAAAGAAAAAAAAAGTTACATGATGCTGCTCTTACAATACCACCATTGTCTTGCTATTTTCGATTGCACGAGACCAGAAACCTGATGTGGATATAGTGCCCAGCCTTGCATGTGTAATTGTGTAAGCTTTTTAACAAACTCAGCCAATGGGGTCATGCACACCAATAGAGCATCTTCCATCGTTTATAACAGTCCAAAATCTAACTCCCATCTTGCCATCTTTGAAAACTATGCCCCGGATTAAATTGCAAGCATTATCATGTCATGCACTCAAACAGCGGAACTTAAGGAAAGAGGGGGTTTAAAACGATTCTAAAGCTAAGTTCTTTATTTCTCTTCCAAACCCTGTATATATGGGGCTTTATTTATAGAGTTTTAGTGTGTTTTTCCTGACTTAAAACTACAAATATTTTGAAATATTTTTTTTAGATGTAAGAAATATATTTAAATTTCAATAATAAAACTATTAAATCAAAGGAATTTCTTAGGATTTCTCCTAATTTAAGGAAATTTCTTAGATTAAATAAGAAAAAATAACTACGATTCTTCATATTATGCCTTGTAGTCATTAGAATTATCCCAATATGTCAATTTTGATAAATAATACCAACAGTGTAGGTTTTGCTTGAGTTTTCTTATACTTACTCATTTACTCCTACTTCAAACCCTATGTACCTGGTACTCATTAGAATTGTCTATGTGAGACAATTTTAATGAGTACTAACAATATGGGCTTTGGATGAGAATTATGGGATATAATGCTTAACAAATTCAAATAAACTAAAATCATTTAAAACTCTGCTGGTCTACTAAGGATATATTACGATCATGGTTCAGGCTAACAGGTGGATTACATGTAGTGAGATTACCTGATGATAGATGAGGTACAATAGTGCTACCTACAGCACACTGATGTCTTTAGAGTGATCTGCCCCTGCTGTGACAAGCCCGTGCCGTCCCCTTTTGATATGGACTGCCAGCCCAGCTTGATATCTCTAGATGATGATTAATACCTTGTGACATTGATATGACTTCATCATCTATTGTACCTAACGCTCACTGCTGCCATGGACAATTTGTGGCTAAACCACATCGCTGTCAAACAAAAACAACCTCGAACAATTTTCCCCTCCATTTATCCGCAAGTTTATAAGCAATTTCAGCCCACAATCTAAAGTGTCCAATTTTTAAACAAACTTGTTGACTTCTAGAAGATGCCAGAGTAATGATATTTTTATAATGGGGTAAATATTAACCCTTTAGCTCCTGCTTATGCCATTTTATGCCTTTGTAAAGCATTCACAATCATTCCTTTTATCTTCAGATACATCAACACAACTAAGGGCTTATTTGTAGACTAGTTTAAACTGGCTTATAGAATTATATGCCAAAAATGCATGTGTTGATACATATTTAAAACTGTTTCAAAGAAAATCAATAAAATCAAGTGAATTTTTAAAACCCTGTTCATTTTCTATGAATGAAAGCGTTAAAGTTTACTATCCAGCAGGGATTATGACAACAGGTGGGTTTTTTTCTAACCTTTTTTTACCCCCTGTCAAGGTGAAATGTACCAGTAATTGGGGAAATAAGTTCCTTATACAGGGATGCTTGTGGTCTGTTTTAACTCCTGAAGCAGGTGCTTGCTGTTAAATATTTTACTTTGACAGGATATTTTTATTTACACTGTTTGTTTGATAGAAAAACCTTCAGGAAGTGCGAGGTTGGAGTGCTTAAAAAACCAGGTTTAAGCACCCCAGTCTGTCCTTTTGCCGACTGACCGTTCCACGGCGGTAACTGATGGTTTTTCTTTTTGTGTGTTATGTCTCGTCTCAGTGTTCTTGTCACATTTACATTTAAACTGTTTGTCTTTGTCTAGAGGTAGATTAAATTTAAATAGTTTTGGAAATTTTGTTAGACATTTTCTTATTTACCTTTTGTTATGAGATGGGGGTGGGGGTTTGGGAGCGAAATTAATGTTATGTTAAAGTTATTTTTTATCTAAAAAAGCTGTTAATGATGGTTTAAATGAAGGTTTTTTAGTCTCCAAAAGTTGAGTCAATTATGTACACAAAAGTACTTCTGCAGGTGTAAATTTGAGAACAACATGGGCAATAATAATATGGTTTTCAGCTAGCAGGCCTTCTAATCAAGGTAGTGTCTTCTTAAGTAAAGCATCATTAACTTACCTCATTTGCAACTGAAACCTGCCATGTTTCTAGCTGCATTTTTGTATTACTCTTTTCTACTGTTTTAAACATATTAGATTCTGTCAATCTAATTTATCAAATGCAATTTATTAATGAATTAACTCCCTGTTAAAATTTCTTTTATGTCTCTACCTTTATGTTTTATATTTTAGGCCCTGTATGGCTTCCTGTTTGTGGTTACCTGTGATGGAGAGGTGTTCTACGCTGCTAGGACTGTGGAGCAGTACCTTGGCTTCCATCAGGTAGGTTATCCCAGTAGTTATTTCAGTTCCTCGCTACATTGTTGGGTATCCCTGCTGGGGTCCCTGTTTAGATCCTTGTTACTGTGCCCTGCTGTGGCTCATGTTGGAGTCACTGTTGAGGTCCCTGTTGAGGCTCTTGTTGGGGTCCCTGTTTGAATAGCTGTTGAGGCTCAATGTTTAAAGTCCCTTTTGAGATCCCTGTTGGGGTCCCTGTTGAGGCTCTTGTTAGGGTCATTGTTTGAATAGCTGTTGAGGCTCAATGTTTAAGTCCCTTTTGAGATCCCTGTTGAGGTCCCTGTTGAGGCTCTAGTTAGGGTCATTGTTTGAATAGCTGTTGAGGCTCAATGTTTAAGTCCCTGTTGGGGACCCTGTTGAGGCTCTAGTTAGGGTCATTGTTTGAATAGCTGTTGAGGCTCAATGTTGGGGGCCCTGTTGGTGTCCCTTCCCAGTTATGGTACTTGTTGGAGTCACTGTTGGAGTGACCAAAACCAAAGATTGAACCCGGGGCCTCCCGTTCCTAGACCGACGCTCTACCGATTGCACTACCAAATCCGGTAAATATAAAAAAATATTGACCCAAAGTTATCTCAAGCACTGCTCAAAACAAAGTGATGTCACAAATTAAAAATATACCAATATTTTTTTCTACAAAATTTTGTAAGTTCTTGTGAGAAACAACGCTGCAAACCAGCGTTATTGTATTGTGATGTTGCCGTTTGATTTTATTCATCCTCAATAAGGGTCTGATATGTATTTTTTTACTATAAATATTTCAAAAGTTTTATTTATCTCCATTAAAGATGGTGTCCAAAAGTTTGCCCGCATCAAATGCACGTAACAATATTTTCCCACTGTTTTGGCGAATTTATGAAAAATTTCTGCATAAACTTATACTTTACTCTAAGTGGAGACAATTTTGAACACATCCTATATTGTAAGCTTCTATATATTATGCCAAAAAGCGCTCTAAATATTCATGTCCAAATCTATAAATAAGCACGGTAGTGATCTCTGCTAAAAATAGATATTGACATCCAAGCAGACTACACTGATGATGATGTAACTCGTTCCATGAAGTAAGTTGTCACAGGGTTTTCTTAGTTTAAAAATAGCTATCTCTGCAGCTTGGCTCAGATAGGAAATACCTGTTTGCAATGACCAGTGTGGATTTGTGCTTTGCTATTTACAAAGATCTAGGGCATCAATGAACAGCATTTTGCAAGACCTTTTCATATAACAATGCCTGATTGGGTTATTTGAAAAAAAAATCTTTGGTCAAACTGTTGGATACAACCCTTAAGTTAAAATGCCAAGATGCAATAATTTGGAGATATATTTGTAGAAAAACAAATGCCTAAATATTTCAGGTTATTCTTGCTTTGATGTACATTCATTGGGTATATGATGCATGTCAAAAAAACACTTATGATTTAGTCACTGTTATACCATTAAAGGCTCGTGTTGACTTGTGTTGAGGTTGATATATATAGTTTTAAGGACCTGGGTAATGTGATATTGACTGAGGATGCAGACCGAGGTTAATATCACATTAGCCAGGATCGCAAAAAATTATATTGACCGAAACAAGTCTTTACATGTAATATCACATACCCTATTAAATTACGTTGTCATTGTTGTTGTTTTTTGTACAAAGGAGCCATCTGCATTTCTCATTTCAATATAAAAACATTTCAAGATGTCGCCAACATTCATTTCCTCAAAGTCTCTTCTCACATAAGCCTTAATCAGGAAAACAGTCACTGCTACCAAGGTTACACTTTTTATTCTTTTCTGTACTACACATTTCACTGAATGTTACCAAAATCATCATCAGACACACTGATGAACTGTCCATTTTTTTTACCAGACACCATGTTATTGTAGCGATAGTTGCGTAAAAGAACATGATCTTCAGTACTATGTTCTCAGTGCTCACGTGGAAACATTCTCGAGTCAATATCACATTATTATCAACTCACACATGACCATGCTCGACCAATCAAAATGCTTTAAATTCAAAGGATATGTGATATTAAACAACAATAGACATCTGATAAGTCCATACCATAAAACATAATATTATAATTTATTATAATTTATTGTAATTATCAGGCACGTATCTGGGCTGTTTTTGAAGTTACAAAAGAAATAACCTTTGTAATTATACATTTGAATATATTTGGTTCTTTTCGAAATAATAACAGGTAAAATGCAGACATGCTAGGAACTTTATGCAAAATATGAACGAATAAAATTCTTAAGTGTACAAGTTAATTTTAAACTTTTTCAACTTGATTGGTGGTAATAAGATTTTATAACATAAAAACTACAGAAGTAAAATATATCATTCCTGACCCGGGCTAGGCATCGACCTCCTTAGTGTTTTTGGTACTTTTAGTTTTTCGATTTCTTGAACGGAGGTTACGCACATGCGTAAAGTGCGTAATGGTAGAAACATGCCCGATTATTACATTCATAACCACACAAAACATGTAGAACTCAATCTTTTGATAAATAGGTCCTTTTGAGTACAACTGACACCCTTTAACATAAAATAATTCGATAAATCCAGAGTTGTATGATTTATCTTTCAAAGAATAAAGATTGAAATTATTTATTAATAAATATTTTACCTATTTTAAAATCGTATGAAATAGCAAAGAAATAGAGCATAGTGCATTAACCTTTTGCTGCAGATCAAACTTTAAGGCTTACAAAAAATAGGCAACCATTATACATTTTAAACCGTTTAATATATTAACCTGTTTTCATTTATTCTTCACATTGTTTTAACCAGACAGATTTTTGTATTGTTCTATATTTTACTCATGTATCTTAGTTTTAACCTGTTTATATTCTGTTGTCCCCAAACTTCAATGTTTTCAGTGCCGTATGACCTATCAAGTGTCGGTGTGCTGTAAAACCCAAAATACAAATACAAATACAAAAAACAGCATAAATTCAGTCATGTTAAAGAGAACAACACTGTGACCTAGTATGCACATGTTCGTTTTTCCAATGACCTGACATTATGGCAATAAAACAATGCACTCAAAGCTGGTTACTTTATTGTTCGACACAACTAGTTGGTTAGGCAGATGCAGAATACCAATGACATGGCCTATTAAATTTAAATTTTATCACATAACCTACCGCGCAAGCATGAGGTAACACTCGTGCATTATTTTTGGTAACACACCAGTTAGTTAGGATAGTGTGATGTCATTAAGTATGTGTAGTGTATATGCCATTTCCTAATCACTTTGTTGTCGCCGTTTTGTGCAGTTTGTTGGACAATTTCATTTTAATAAATAAAAAAATAACATTTTAGTCCTGTTGTAAACAAATCAGTTTAATTTTTTTGAAAAATGGTCAAGTAAAGAGTGGCACTATTTTTTGAGCGGATTCTCCCAAACTAAATTACACATGTCAAGGCTGACTGTTCATACTATAAAAAGATGATGCATTGTATACAAAAACAGCCGATGTTTTGGTTATATGATAAGTAGAAGCTGATATTCCTGTTCATTAGATACTGAAAATATTAAACTTGTTGTCTAAAATGATACAAAACTTGGCAGAGCCTTGTTTCGTATCATTTCATCCAACTCGTTCAATGTTTTCTGTATCTAATGAACACTCATATCAGATCCTCTATATATTTTTCTAGGAGTAGGAATAATGAAAAACTGATGAATATCTCATGTTATTGACCAGAATTTGTTTATGCATCAGTCAATTATTTTGCATCTGTTTATATTTTATGTAATGAAAAAACATTTTGCAGACCAGCATCTTGTTACATTAACCTTAGACTTGGTCAGTTACTATCAAACTAATCTAGTTCTTTAAACTGTGTTTTGACGTACACACAAGTTCTTATTTGTGTAATTATACATTAATAACAATCGAATACATGAATTGAAAAATATCAATTTATTACAATTAAATATATCATATTAAAATACCAATATATAAAATATTGTATATCAAAAATTTATTGGTTGATACATTTTCAAAATCTCCGCTCATGGTAAAATGATCAAATGGCGATATCAGCCATTGTCATTGATGTTAAGTATACAAGAAATAATATTCATTTGATCATATAGGGCTTTTCCTTGACAGTTAAAATAAAATTACTAGCAAAATGTTTTGTTTTTTTATATTTATAAATGTTTTTGCATGATACCATAACCACTACAATGTCCATGCCTTGCTAAAAAAAACTGTCTGATCAGGATCAGCACTATTTGCCATGCACTGTTTTAAGTTTCCATAATGCACAAACATTCTAGTTATAAGCTACTTTGTATCTACGGTATGCAAAAAACAATATCCATGAAAAAATATGAATCATTTGTAGATGGAGAAAAGGGTTTACCCAGTACATGCCAATTTTAATCATATCCTACACATTACCTCATTGTGCATTTCTGCAGTTACACTTATTAATTCAAAGTATTTTCTTAATTCTAGCACTCAAACTTTGGCTCTTTAAGTTTGTTATTTTATGAGGGGCATAATTTATTTCTCGTGGTCCAGTATGACACAGCAAGGATGGAAGCTGATCACTTCCTATTCTCTGCCCAACCCCTATATTACTAGCCTTGTTCAAGTCAATCATTCCTCATACGGCACACTTAACCTTTCGCTGCCTTAATGTTAAATTTCTATTAATCCTAAAAGCTCTGAATTTTTACAAGATTAGGTTTCGTGTAAAATCAGTAAGCACTGTTATTACGCCTGTGGCAACGTTCAATTTTCCTTTTACTTTGCCGTTTTTACTGCAGTTTCATATACCTCAATTACTGGGTGTACGTTCGTAGGAGCCCGCGAAATGATAATGGATATGGAAATGATATCACAACGTTTGGGAGAAAATGTGCCTCCTTATTGAAGAGTTCACTTCATTGGGATGTGGAAATGGTTTTAAATTTGAAATAAATTCACTTTTATTGAAAGAATATGGATGTTCATTGTTATGTTGACTCCATGAAAGGTATGTTTACACTCAGAGACCTGTTGTTCAATGGTAAGTCATTATGATACTTAGATGAGCTCCTAAGGTAAATAATAACACAGCACAAAATGAGAGGAAAGATTAAAAGCAACATTCCTGTAATTGTTTTTGATGGTAGTAGAGACAGGCGCCTAATGTAAATCTATGAGGTTGTCAACTGTTAGCACTTAGCCTGCTACAGTTTGTTAATAACCCTTTATAAATTCAAAGCTATTTGCTAGCAGTTCATCTATGGAATAAGACATAGTGCTAGCAACTTAGCAGCAAATAGTGCTAGGAGGTGTCTAATCGGGATCAGCACTGTTTGCCCAAGTCTGATTAATGTGTGCTTAGCAGAGTTATTGCCCTTCACTGAAACTGTGTGCATATATATATATATGCATTTCAAGTAAGTAGGAAATATGTACACAATGCTCATATTTTCAAATATTTTTTTTCAGGAAAATATTGCTTTTTTTTTTTTAAATAAATATTTTGTTTTTTTAATTTATTTTGATATACATTGCATTATTATTGCATCCATTTTGGAACCTCACAGTCAAACCATTGTTTTATAACTGGCATTACCTGTGAAAGTGGAATGGAACTATATTTCATAATAAAAGATGCATAAATAGTATTTGGTTCAAAAGAGTATTTATAGAATCTCTATAACTTGTGCTTTAAGAGTCATTTAAAGTTTATACATACATAGAATCCAGCCTAGGAAACAACTTATAATGTAATATAATATATATTACTACTAATAGCATAATAAACCTATAAATTGATCTGACAATTCTAGGTTGCATAGACACTAACAATTCTATACTTAATTCAGTTCTATGAATCTTATGGCATTTATGTAGCTTTCACATTTACTGAAAATTGAATATTTGAGACTGTACATTATCTGTAATATAATATGTGCAACATGTATTTTATTTGGTTCCTGCATCTATTGCTGTAAAGGTGGTATATAACTATTTTGGACCAAAATATTTTCATTAAACATCATAATAAACCACTGTTACCTGCACAGATCTGGAAAAATGCTGTTTATTGATGTCCTATGCCTGCCTTACAAGTGAACCATAATGCCACAATCGTTATTTAAAACATCATCATCGTTATTTCCTATCTGAGCCACGCTTTTTTTAAACTAAGACAAGCACGTGACCAACTATGTTTTAGCTCATGTACGTCATCTGCTGTGAGGTTGATGTTTATTTTTGGCAGGAATCCCAATCGTTCTTATTTAAAGATTTGAAAAGAATGAACATTTAAGTGTTAATTAGCGAGTTTTACTGTCCTCAAATTGAGATACTGTTGAAAATTGTCAAAGCTTAGACTAAAGTACCAGTATGATTTTTTTCTCTGCAGAATTATGTGCAAATACCCCAAACAGATGTCAGATATTGTTGAATATTTTAGGTATAGGCAAATTTTCGGATACCATCTTTAAGGGGATATATGTATTTTTTAGATATTCAAAAGAAAAGCCCATTTAGATCTTATGTTGACTTGTTGCAATCTTGCCATCTTAATATAAATTTTATCTGTCTTATTAAGACATTAATGAATAGTCTCCCCTGAATAATGCCTAAATGCAAGTAGGTCCTTTCATTTGTTTTACTCGGTTTTTATGCTTGTGCTCTTTGGAGTGTATGTTGACTTTTCTGCCCTTCTTATGATACCCAGGATAATCATCATCAATAAACATGTCCATTTTCTTTTTTTAAATAACATATCTCTCTATAAGTATTTGAATTAATTTTAAGCTTATATTTATACAAAAGTAAGAAATTCACTGTTTGTTATTGCCATATCTACAAAAGAACAGGCGATAAAGTCCAAAAATTTCAACTACAAAGACCTACCTACTATTTGGAATACCTCCGTTAATAAATAACAAGGGAGACAATTTCCACTTCACCGATGTACCCCATTTGTCTTTGAGATTAAACCTTCAGAAAGTTTGAGGTTGGAGCACTCCCCAAAACAGGTTTAGCACCAAGTCAGTATTTTTGCTGATTTGCCCTTCCAAAGTGGTGACTGTTGGTTTTTCTGTGCTGTCTCGTCTCACTGTTTTTGTCACTTTTTCATTAACTTGTGAGTGTGCCTTTGTTTAGTGGAAGTTTATATTATGACATGTGGTTATTCTCATAGGACATTTTCATAATTTTCTGTTTATTGATTTCAGTAAAAAATAGCTGGACAGTATTGTATATTGATCATAATTGTGTCATTGCCATGGAAAACAATGTTCAAAATATTTTAATACAAATGATAAACCAAAAAATTCCTTCAATTGATAGTTGTTGAATTACAACAATGTTATAAATTATTTTGTTAATTATATTTTTTAATCTCATTAATGTTCACATTTGAATTTTCCCAATTATTAATATTATCATCTCTCCCACAACACCATTCAACAAACAAACACAATGCATTTCTTTTATTCAACTTTTGTTTATATATTGTGATCAAGCATACTGTTGATGTGTTTGAACAAAAACACGAGAACTAACTAAAAATATAAAAAGTGTGAGACACAGATACAATAAGGTAGCCCAAGGCCATGGTAAAACCCCGACTGCTAACGCCTCTGACTTTTTGTCTGTCACTGCGTGGGTTTGATTGCCAGTCAGGGCGAATGATATAACATAGGAAGGTTTTCCAGCTGGCCTGTGGTGTAGCAATGATTCTAACAAGATATTTGTCTGGGGTCTTCCTCCATCAAAAAAGACTAGCCATAATAGCTCAGATGGTAGAGCGTCGGCTTGCGGATCAGGAGGTCGTGGGTTCAAACCCCGGCAGGATCAAAAAAGACTTAAAAGTTGGTAGTAGTGGCTTCCCTCCTAATGCTTGGGACTAAGGGGACAGCATTATGCCTGACTCGTCTATGTCAGTATAATGGACCGGCCAGGTTCAGTTCCTGGGCACCTCATAAGTGCCCCTGTGCTATAATGATAGAAATGTCGCTGCACAGTACAAAAATGCAGCTAATCCCATCCATCAAAAAAGAGGTGCATGTCGCTTTAATTATCCCTAAGAGGGCGCCAGTGGCATAGTGGTAGTCACTGATTTGTATATTCTCTGACTGCTAAGCCTCTCATAATGTGGGTTTGTGTCCTGTTTAGGACTAAGGGCTTAATGTGAGAAGATTTTCCAGCTGTCTTGCGGTGCACCAATGGTTCTACCCAGACATTTGTCTTGGGTCTTCCTCCACCAAATAGCTGGATGTCGCTAAATGGTCGCTGCGATATACTTCAAAAACAAACACAAACTAAGATGTTTTTCTATAAACAATCAGATACATTAGGTTTTTGCTGTATGTTTCAGTCGGACATCATCCACCAGAGTGTGATGGAGCTGATCCATTCGGAAGATCGTGATGAGTTTAAGAGACAGCTCACCTGGAACTCCATGTTACCTGCAGATAAAGCCAACCTCACACTCCACGAGGTCATGCTACCTGGTCAGTCAATTAACTGTAATTAACCTGTGTTGTGTAACTGTCACACTTAAATAAGAATGCTCAGAATACACTCTGGCGAGACCTTCCATGTGGGGAGGTTTTCCAGCTAACCTGAAGTGCACCAGTGGTTCTACCAAGACATAAATCTGGGGTCTTCCTCCAGTAGTAATTAGCTAAACATTGCCATTATATACATAATTGTGTCCTTGCTATGTTACAACCGCAACAAAAAAACATTATTAAGAGTAAATGGTGTTCCCAGAAATTTAAGGGTTAAGGATAAAATTGTTCATAAACATCTAACAATTACAGTCAATGTATTCTAGCCAAATTTTCCAGGCAATGGCAAACTATCTGATGTTCATTGATGTGTCTTCAGATGAATTTTAATGACATGCTTGCAATAATGCATTTATAACAATGTCCTCAAAGTGAGGAAGTTATTTCAGGCAAGAATATCACTTGAATATTGGCGCAGTATATAATTCTTGGTGGATGCCAGTGATCAAGCAGTGAAGAGACGCTGACTTGTAACTTCTCAGACCCTCGTTGTGGGTTTTAGCCATGATTGGGATGAAAACTCTCATGTGGGGATTTGTTTTGGCATAGATAGTTTCCATGTGATGTCATAGATACTGATAAGGCAGCCATCTTTGAAGGCAGAAGATAATGCAAGCTGAAATCTGGAAAGATGTGCTGTATTATACTCACCACTGTGTTTTTATTTTTCAGTATATTTTTCTGAATTTAATATCAAATTTAACAGCTTTTATGAAGTATTTTAGATATCAACACTATATTTTGATAGTTTAAAAGGTAAAAAATACAACCAAAAAAGATACACTGTTCATTTTGTTTAAGGATGAGATAATAATTTTATTTATTTCTGTATATTAATTCTTTGGGCATTTATCAATTTTTCAAAAATATTGTATTTTAAAAGTATGAATTTCAAGAGCTTTTCAATGGTGTAAATCTTTTAACTTTTGGACCACACATGAAGAAATTACAAGAAAATTAAATTTACGCTTCTATACAATTCATCTGAAAATCCCTTGAAGTTGCCATCAAAGATGGCTGCCAAGATAAGGGATCTTCACTGATATGGAAACTATCTATACCTAAACATGTGTCTGGGGTCTTCCTCCACCAATATTTAGCTGGACCTCACAAATTACAACAAATATATTTCCAGAATGCCTGGTTATTTCCATGTTATGCTTATAACCTACCTAAAGGATCTGATTGGCTGAATTTGAAATAAAATTTAAAATCTGACCAATCAGATGGAATATTGAAAAAACTATAGGTAAAAGTTTCTTATAGTTTAATATACATTCATAAACCCCAGATTCACTAAATTTATAAATATTTTCTTATTTTGTATTTTTTCAGAGAACTACCATTACCTTCATCGATCATTCACAGTTAGGTTTAGATGTCTACTGGATAACACATCAGGATTCATTGTAAGTGTTGTATTGCTTGCTCCAGTCTTTTCCTATCAAGAGACTGATTTTTTTAATAATATTTATAATAATAACTAATAACTATTTTAAACTGTAATTTAAGTGTGCGAAATAAACCTACAACAAGAATTAAATTTGGATACTTATGCTAAAAGAGCGATGTTTTGACTAGACAAAATAAATTGGTTCTAGAAAATAAATGAATTAACTTTTTTCCTTTCACTTGAAAGTTTTTTGTTTTTATCAATAAATCTCTGCAATAATACAGAAGTCTTTTGAAGATAATTCCATTTCATAAAACCAAATTTTTAAAATATTTTTACCTCCAAAGCATTTGTCTTAATTCTTCAATTACTTCGGACCTGGTAGCGCAATTGGTAGAACGTCGGCTCCAGATAAGGGAGGCCCCGGGGTTCGATCCAGGACCATGACATTCCAAAGTCATTAAAAATGGTTGTGGTATAGCTCCCTTGCTAACGCTCAAGCAAATATAAGGGTAATTCCATGACTGGTTGACCCGGTGTCAGGATAATGTGACTAGGTGTGGTAACATGTCAGGTGTTTACAGCATGCTATACACAATTAAGGCAGCACTATATCTGCTTCAAGTAGACACCATCTCAAGATAACTGAAATACTGTTGGTGGGATAAACTCAGTAAAATAATACCCTAAATTGTAGAAAAGTCCATCAAAAAAAATCATCTTATACAAGTGTACTAACTCCTACTAGTAAATTTTCTTCAAAGCCTTTGTCTTAAGCCATTAAAAATAGACCTAATTTTGATTTTATTTCTGCATTATTTTGAAAGTCTTTTAAAATTGTCTTCAAATTAAAACTCCTCCAGCAATACAATTTCCCCTGGCATCTGGTTTTTATCATTAAGAATTAGACCTAATTTTGTTAAGCTCAAATTCTGAGGTCTTTTTCTGTTCTAGTTTGCATTTTTAAGATAAATTAGGGTAATTATTCATATAAATTTAAACTGAGATCTTATCCTGTACGTATTTGGAAAACAATGTCTATGTTTTTTTATTACCTCAGACATTGGAGATCAGTGGTTGGATTCGGGTAATGCATGGCCAGAACAACCGCGGGGAGGAACCACAGATGGCGCTTTTTGCCACCTGCTGCCCATTTGGTCCACTATCCCTCCTTGACCTTCCATCACGAGAACTCACCTTCAAAACCAAACACAAGATGGATTTTGCTATATTGTCCATGGATAACAGGTAAGGCAAAATTGTTTTTCTATTTTTAATAACAGTTTAAAAAATGGATATTTTGTCATTACTAAGAATGGTGACTCTATGTTTATAATTGATTTTTGAAATGCCAAAATGCAAGATTTCATTTTTTTTTTACAGAAATTACTATTCTTTTACAATGGTACGAGAACAGTTGTAGCATTTATATAATCTGTTTAGTTTATTTTTTTCTATTATGTCCAAAAAGCAAATGAAGTGGTACTAAATGCAACTATGCATTTTAAATATGCTTAGCTTTTAGATTCATTATTTCCATTAACTTTGATGCTTTGTGCCAACTTTTTTCTTGTTCTTTGATTTTGTTGGATTAGATATTTGTAGGGAAACTCTTTTAACAAAACACTTAATAACAAAAGAAGATTCTGGGCATTTTTAAAAAAAATTTTTTTAACCTTTTTGCCTGATTTTGTTATATTTAGCAAAACTGTATATTCTTTGCTCTAGGAAGTGTTGAGATAAGATAATATCTATGTCTTTTTAGTGCATTTTTTGTTACATAATTAACAACAAAAATGTTAACATGCCATTTATAAATGAAATCTGTTTACAAGAAAATGCCTCATATGTTGGGTATGATAACTGGAAACTAAGACAAGAATTTCCTGGTTTTTGATTGATGATGTGTATATATGAAGCATTTTGAAGGAATGCAGTCAAAATATTACTAAAATAAATGCAACCTCAATAAAAAATATATAAACCACACATTTTTGGTTGAAATTGTATCACAAGATGTATTCTTTTGTGACAGAAACAATAAGTCATATTTTTAAATTTTCTAGTAAGTAGTAGCTGTAACTACTTCAGTGATTCACTATGAATGAGGTACATACCCTGCTGCGCTTTTTTTCTCCCAAAACAATCCCACAATTCCTCCGCATATCCTAGCAACCATTTTATTCAATATTTTCCTCAAAAAACCCATCTGCAATCCTATTTAAGCCAATATTCTTCGTTCCACCACTGCTTATGCTGTAGAGTTCTGGGAATATTTCAGAATTCACTTGTCAAATTCCATTCTGGTTCTCTTAAATTTTGAGTCAATTTGTTTGATTTACATTTATGTTATTTCGAATGAACATCAGGTCCTGGGGAGAGGAGTGCTCCCACGGGAATCATTTGCATCCGGAGAAAACAACAATATTAACATGAGGGATTGTAACCTTATGGGAACAGATTGTAGCAGTTCTATCTTCATCAAGTAAAGAGAACAACTGTGCACAAACAATTTCCAGAATGCATGTTCGAAGTCAAATTTAAACTTAACGCACTATGTTTTCTTCCATATGTGTCATGAAGTTTGGAGTTTATTCTGAGAAATTTGGTTTCCAAGGTTATAAATGGGTCTGACGTTTGAGTCATAAATAATTTAGAAGAATTTGATTGGTTTAACATTTTACTTACACCATTGACACTATTAACATAAAACATACCCCACCCTAATGTATATATATATACATATATTTTAATTTGTTAACTTCCTGTTGTAAAAATTCAAATATTGCTCACTTTTGGTAATTAAATATAGTTTAATTTAAGTTTTTTTGTTAAAATTGTGATTTAAACACTATCCAAGATATTTATGTTTTCATTCTTGTTGCAATGTTTATAAATATTATATAAATTCGTTAATTGAAGATTATTCACTATGTGTTTTTTTAAGATTAGTTACCTTTGTAATGTCCTTGAGAAAAAAAACTAATTTATAGGTAATGCATGTAACATAAAACAAAATTTCAGTATTTTTTTTAACTAAAAACGACATCTGAAACATCAGACAAAACACATAGAAAAGGACAGTTCAAATGTTCAATATTGATTTCTTTTTCCAACCTTGCAGACTGAGTCTTCTTGTATTTGACATTGTTTCTACCAGTCCAGACCTCATTTTGTAGACTGGTTACATCAATTTGCCTACAGAACATTAGAATCACATCTTTGATTTTGATCACGTGAAAAATTGATGGACATATCTGCGTGCAGCTACTTTATGTAACTCTCCGCAAGGTTTTACTGGCTGTTGACATGCAACCGACTCATAGACCCACTAGGTTGAAGGGTCGTTTTGCAGCAGTATCTGAGTAACTGCCACTCTGGTGTGCAATGATAAGACTGTGGGAGGTTGGTGGGCTGGCGTGTCTCAGTCGCTTCTTAACTCAGGTGACTAACTTTTTTTATGAAAATTAATTTGGGGAATGTTAATAATTCAAAAGGAATGTTTATGTAATTAATATAATGATAGGAGCATGAATAAGAATTACTATTATTCTGAATACTTGTTTTTTTGTGTGTGGCTATATTATGATTGCTGCAGAATTCAACACCTTGCCTGCATCGAAGATTTAGAAATGCATGAATTGTGATTACATGTAATTTTATGAGAAATATTTGTATCAAAGTATATTTTTTTTTGTGGTGTTATGGTGTCTTGGTGGGGTTTCAACTTAGGTTAAATAAGAAAGTACAGTTGATTCTGCTTAATTGCATACATAATTTCCCATACAAATTTATGCAATTAACGGGAATATGCGTTAAACTGAAATCAGTATAGGGGTACCATTTTTCGTGAGCCTATTTTGTTTTAAGTTGATGCAAATTCTGTTTATTAATATTAACTCATATCCACTGTGTTTCCCTAAAAACCATCAGTCATAAATCAATTTATAATTTCCATAATTACTGAGCTCGTAATTATTTACCTCCAAACCCAGTTAAAAAGCCGATTCTTTTTCTAAAGGGCCGCCACTATGTTTTTTTGACAAAAAAAGGCCATTTTTTTTAGACAACATGCTCTCTTCAGATGTTACTTTTTAATGAATCAAAAGTGAAATATATCTTCATTTACATGAAACTTCAATGTACAAGAAGTTGAATTGATAGAGTCATGAAAGACTGTTTTGTTTTTAAACTTATGTGCTTTCTTTTACAGATTTTCATACTAAACCTTATGTCAAATAAAGTCAAATTAATAAATCATGTACATTTAAAACTTATCTGGCAAAAATACATTATGCCTTGGTTTTGGTAAAAATACCTTGTGTTGATAGAGCCATATTGTTTTTTCATTGTAACAGCAGTACAAATATTCTGTTTTAACTATTGCAATTTGCATGTTATATCTATGTGAACATTATTGGAGGATATAATATAAATTAAATTATTAAATTTTGTAAGTATTTTTAAATATTTTTCTTGAGCCTTTATTATGTTGCAGCAGTAAATGACATAATAATAACAGAGAGGAAATTTTCCAGACTCAAACCTGCAACATTGTTTTTTAGTGTCAGATCATGTGGGGAGTCTACTAGAGTGGGTATAGATATTTCCCACATCAGTGATGATCCTTACCTTGGCAGCCATCTTTGATGGTAACTTCAAGGGATTTTCAGATGAATTGTAAAGAAGCGTAAATTTTATTTTCTTGTAATTTCTACATTTGTGGCCCAAAAATTAAAAGCTATACACCATTGGAAAGCTTTTGAAATTCATATTTTTTTCATACAATATTTTTAAAATTGGTGAATGCACAAAGAATTAATACACATAAATAAAATTATTGGCTCATCCTTAAACAAAATGAATAGTGTATCTTTTGGGGGTATATTTTTTTTACCTTGTAAACTATTAAAATATAGTTTTGATTTTTAAAATACTTTATAAAAGCTGTTAAATTTGATATAAAATTCAGTAAAATAGACTGAAAAATGAAAACACAGTGGTGAGTTTAATAAAGTACATATTTCCAGATTTTTGCCTGCATTAGCTTCTGCCTTCAAAGATGGCTGCCTTAAACTGTCAGTGCCTATGACATCACATGGAAACTATCTATTTTCATGTTTAAATAACTATCAACCAAACTGTTGAAGTCATGGCAAAAGAATGTAAACCAATTTAAAAAATATACTTCTCAAATTTGGTATATTCAAATCTGAACTTAAGTGAAAAATTTACACAGATTCACCAATGAAGAAACTTCAAGGAGAAATTATTGTCATTAAAAATCCATTCTGCCAGGTGCTTCATATATTAAAAAAAAAATTAAAAGACCTTGTACCACTATAATTGCTTTTGTTTACTTTTAGGCCTAGTCCCCTTTTTTTAACATCCTAAACATATGTAGTCTTTATGTAATTTTATATTATTTGTCATGATGTCACAACAAGTATGAAACATAACTTCTTGGACAACATTTTTTTTTATATACCACAGAGATCTAAATCTACCATCAGTCTAAATGGTCTTGTGATTACATGGTGAAGCTGCATACTCAAGGCCAGTGGTTCAAATCTAACATCATGCCATGGTTTATCTTCATTTTATTAATTTTTTATAAAAAAATATTGTGTGAATAAAATTTGGTTTGATTTCATTAATTTTATGTAAAGATAATCTTACTATTTAAAAAAGGACAGACTGGTGGAAGGACATTTGAATGGTATGAAACAATGCAAATCTAGACTCCAGCAATCATACAGCACAGAAATACCTGCACAAGTAGAAATTATTTCAGTTTTAAACTGCAAGCTGGGTTTCAGCAAGCAAAAAAAAAATGTGTCAAAGTTTTCTTGGGGTAGGTTATTAATTGCTGTACAAGCAACCACCCTTTAAATGCATGTAGGGCTCATTAGGCTGCCATTAAAAGTTGTTGACCTCTGCTCTCTGAGGGTCGAGGACTGAATGTAACATTTTGTCATATTGAGCCATGCTTCGGGTCGTCTATGGATGACATTGTTCTCGTTTACTGAGCCTCCATTCTACCACATGTCATCTGAACCCACAAGTATATTCTAGGATTTTCGCTTGAGATCATCCTAATATGATTTTAATTTGACAAATCGGGCTTTACGCACAGGGGTTACAAGGTCATAGACCTGGCACTTAAATTTGGGGTCTGAATTGAAACAGAATGTTTGTAAGAAGATATTATGAGTTGGCGTTACTCAATAATCGCTACATAAATAATGTTTTTTGCAAAAGGTGTATTGCATAAGCAAGAATGCCGTAATCTTGCGTAGAAGATGTCAATTTTCTCTCATTTCAATAAAAGCAAAAAGTGTACATGCATTATTATGTCTTGCTTTTTGTAATTGCAACTGGAATGTTAGGTTGCCGCTTGTTCAGATGATAGTGTCTGTACCTGCAAGACAGGTTGCAAGTTTGAACCCCGTTCTAAAAATAAGAAATTGCAAGTCATTAACAAAGCATACTTCTATTTATTGTCTTGCACTTTCAAGGCTACAGGTTTAATTTTAAATTAATGTAGCAGGTGTTATGACTATTCAAGAAATAAACACACTTGGGACCAAATTCTTACTTCCATTGTTATCTTTATGGTTTTTCTGTATTGAGACAGTACAGGTAATTGTGTTGGTTTATCTACCTACGGCAATGTGTATTTAACACCAAATAGTTCTGTCAGATGTACAACATCCTGTGGCATACCTCTTGCTTGAACAAAATACCCTCTGATCCTAAGTCTTAAATAATAACCTGCTTAGCACAGAATTGAAATGGTTTTGAAAAACTTATATACGATAGAGTCTATTAAGATGTTTCTTTAGAAAATAGAAGCTGAAATGAGCGCAGCTAGTGCAGGCTTCTATTTTCTATGGAAACGTCCTAATAGATTCTATCCGACTTAGAAGTCCCCGCCTCACTTCTACCTGTTCTACCAAAAATGACATGTAATCAGCCCCATAAAACTGTGAATCAAACTGTCAATCATCTTGACATGTTCAAACTTGTCGTCATAAGGGGATGAGTCAAACCATAATGTGTGGTGTGTTACACATGCACAGTTGAAAATAAAACCATTTAGCAAAATAGATTGATCTATTTTGTTCATTGTAAAATAGAAAATAGAAAGGAGTTGTATTGAAATAAATCGCTGAGGAATTTGAATTTTCATAGCTTCTGATTGGCTACAAATGTAGGGCGACTTCTAACCTTGTTTAGATCTAGATCAGCCAGCTCCTCGTGGTCTGCACTATTTACGGTTGAGTGTCTAACCAAGCCTTATCCCCACTTAGTTTGTCGAGCAGGTCTCATGTGTAATAAAATACCTCCATGATAACTAACTACAACTACTCTGCCCACTGAAGTGTTATGCTGCAATGAAGTATAGGTAGATAAAAAGATGGAGGAAAAAAAATCGCAGTCATGTCTCCATTTCATGGAGCTCCCGTGTTGAAAATTGATCAGATCTTCTTTCATTTGACCAGTCATGTCATCCGAAAAATGAAATTTGAAATTCAAGAATGAAACAGTTTTCGGAACAGGAGAGTTTTCAGAAAGGTGTAGATGAAGTTTTTTAGAAAAAAGTATGCTAGATATGATATGGGAGTCAGTTGAGAAGAACTAAGTATGAGTGGAAATGTGTTTTTTTATTATACTCTTTATGCATACATTCATGTACGGTAGTACCGATATTCCGCATGTAGTGACTCAGAATTTCTTGAAAAAGGGTTTTATTATATCTTAACCAACTGAATAGAATAAATTGTACCTCATGGATGCAGCAGACATGTCATGTTTTGAACAGGAAAGTTTGGTTCTTATGGTCATCTTGAAAATCAAGTCTCACCATATTGGATTTAGGCATCCTCTACTCCTTACTAATAATATTCCCATACTTAAAATATACATTATAAAAATACAATTTAATAAAAAGAAGAGGTAAAATTGTATCAGGATTTGGCCCCAATACTGACAGAATGTGTCCAGAATTCAAAAAATAGTGGACGGTAACTTTTCATATTTTGATAGATTTATTGTTAATATAAATTACAGGCAAGAAATAGTTCCATCTGAATTTAAAGTAATTTATATAAATTTGTGATTTGTTTGAACAGTAATTCAGTGTGAAAATTGTTTTCTTTTTTAAACAAAACTTTCAAAATAGAAAATAGAGAAGAGTCAATTTGAAAGTAGTCTTGTATTATTTTGGGTCTTACAAGTGGGACTTTATGCATATGTACATATGGAAAAAAAGCAAAAGAAGATATTTTGAAAGAAGGAATTTGTGTATGATTGATAACTTCTTTATTTTATCATTACTTTGCTATATTTTCTGTAGTACTTTTTTTTATCTTCTGTTTACTTTCCTTTATTTTCTGTTTGTTTTGCTATATTTCCTGTTTGTTTTGCTATATTTTCTGTTTGTTTTGCTATATTTCCTGATTATTTTCCTATATTTTCTGTTTGTTTTGCTATATTCCCTGTTTGTTTTGCTACATTTCCTGTTTGTTTTCCTTTATTTCATGTTTGTTTTTCCTTATTTTCTGTTTACTTTTCTTTCCTTTGTTTTCTGTTTACTTCTCAGTATTTGCTGATTATTATAGTTTATTTTCCATGTACTTTTCTTTTTTATGTATTCTTTTCTTTATTTTGAAATTTATTTTCTTTATTTTCTGTTTACCATTCTTCATTTTCTGTTTACTGATGTTAATATGATCTTAATATGTTTTTAAAACATTGAAAAAAAGCGGCTCCAATAATGGGACATTCTTTGGTCTTAGCAGAGTGGAAGTCTACTCTAGTATCTAATTTATGCATGCATTTTTTACATACATATATATCATGCTCTGCCTGTTAAACTCCATTGTGCAAATTGTTTGAGACCTAACACCTTGCAATTGTATGTAACATTTTATGGTGATTTTTACTGAAAAACCTAATAACCTGTGTGTTTTTAATGTTGTTTCTTTTTAGTGTTTCTATTGATTTTTATATAGTCATTATTTGTATATTTCTCAGGGGTCGGGTAATGTTTGGCTACGGTGACCGTGAGCTAGGCAGCAAGTCAGGATATGACCTCATTCACCCAGACGACTTGAACTATTTTGCGTCTGCTCATCAAGAATGTAAGTCCTTAACTCTGAAATACCACTTAAATTGGGGGAAAAAAATCAAATGAATCTTTGAAAGCAATTTTACACCTAAACAACGTATATTAACCCCTTCCTGCATGAATACGCCATTTTATGCTTTTACAAAACATTCACAATCATTAGCAGAATCTGCATGACTAAGGGTTTATGGGTAGACTGATTCAGCCTTAAATCTATTATTACAAGTTGAACGTTCATTTAATAAAATCCTTTGATCTCTTTTAAAGAAGAACAACAAAGTCAAGTGAATTTTCAAACTTATAGATAACCTATGAAAGAAAGGGTTCAGATGTTTTCAATTTTCTGTACTTTCCTGCCTGCCCGTCAGTAATGTATGTCGGCTTTACATTACATTACCATGAAGGAGAATTACAAAATTACTAGGCAAAAAATAAAAATAATCTGAAAGATCTCTACATAATAATATAATTCATTTTCCATATTTACCTCAATACAAATATAATGCACACTTTTAATTTAATGGGGAAAACTCCATTATTTTTAGATATTGCACACTCAGTCTTGATCCTTAAGGGAATAAAGGCACTTTAAAAACACCTAAACACCTTGGACTGTTTTTAAATGTTGATTTTCAATCAGCATACACACAAAAAATACATTATGTATGTATATTAAGGATGTGTAAAACAATTTTTACTTGTGTTTTAAATGATACCATTTGTAATTTTTTCGCTTACAGTAATACAATGTATGTCATGTTTCCAGTGATTAAGACAGGCAGTGCAGGGCTCATCGCATACCGCTGGCTGACAAAGGACTACATCTGGTTATGGCTCCAGTCCAGTTGTAAAGTTATCTACAAGAACAGCAAACCAGACTTTGTCATAGCAACGCACAGGCAACTAACGTATGTCATCTAGTCTCTGTTTTTTGTCACTTTTACATTTACCCTGTTTGCCTTTGCCTAGAGGTAGTTTGGATTTAAATTTCGATGCAATTCTTAAAAGACCTTGTCTTATTTACCTATTTAAATACCAAACTACGTCTATGTATTTTTAAATCTATCCTGCTAAACAACATAGACTCTAATGACCTCACACATGTTTGTAAAATTCTTTTATCTCTTCCAAAATTAATGAAAACTTTGTAACCTATATGGTTCGGGGGTAAAGGCTTTTAACTTGGAATAAGAGGTTTGGAGCTTGAGCCCAGATCTGACTAATGATGCTAGACATTCATCAAGACTTTACTCAGTTGAACCAGGTTTGATACTTCCTGAGTACTGATTCTACCCAGGGAGGGACAGTTAAATTGGATTTATCTACATTGAATTAACTTGTTTTTCCATCCAAACTACATGTATAAAAAATAATATTCTGAAAATCAAATAAAAAGTTGACAGCCACAGCCTGAAAATTCAACCACAGGCCTCTTAATTACTGGTCAAGCTTACTGCCACTATGCCACCATGGCCATCATTCATGTTTGTTACATGTGTTTGTGTTGTTATATATGTATATATACTGGTACTTCCTTAGAATGCTGCCATAGGAGTCGTCTCTAAACATTACTATTATAGCAATTTATCAGGCGTAATTTTCTATTCTCGCATTCTGAGGAAGCAATGTATAAATAAAGACATTGTGTTAAAGTTTCTTGCAAAGAAAGCTCCTTCATGTTAAAATGTTAGCATTTATATAAACAAAAAAATCTAAACTAACAACCTTTGTCTTTTCATCATATTTGATACCTTAGTATTACCTACATTTTAAAAAAAAATTAACCTAGACCACCTGTTTGTATTTCCAGAGATGATGAGGGACAAGACCTGTTCCACAAACGAGGTAACGAGTTCAAGCTTCCTTACCCCCTGCTGGATCTTGACATGTGCTCAGGATTCGACTTTCCCAATGAAGACCTAGTTTCCAAGATGAAGGGGGGTCCTCGGAACAAGAAACCGAAAACTCAGGTCCGAGACTTCATTCAGAACAACAAGAAGAGAAAAGGTGGGAAAGATGCAATAAACGGACTCAATTGCTATGGAGCCTACCCTGCGCTGAATGGTTATGAGAACGGTGATTACAAACCAGAGTTCCTGTACCACTACCCAAGTAATAATCTTGGTCTTGAGTCAGACCTGCTGTACAACCGTTCCCATGGTTATGGCTCTCTTACAGGCTCAGTGTACCCAAGCCCAGATCCGTACCGACTCGATGTGGATAAACACAGTTACACAAATGGT
Source organism: Sinonovacula constricta (assembly GCA_007844125.1). Classification (NCBI taxonomy): domain Eukaryota; kingdom Metazoa; phylum Mollusca; class Bivalvia; order Cardiida; family Solecurtidae; genus Sinonovacula; species Sinonovacula constricta. Next base: position 40,937,604 of record CM017556.1, read on the forward strand.
TACTACCTAGATACACATCGGCAGTATCAACATACCCTGTCGTACCATGGCAACAGTTATTCTGATTTGGTGTCACAGGGTTCAAAGTATGGATACGACGTTGCTAAATATGGTCTCGACACATATAGTCTTGATCTTGCCAAAAAGGTTCACTACAATGAAGACATTCGCAGTCTGGATAGCGAGTACAAAAAATACGGTTACGATTATCGACCAGAGTGGCTGGCACCGAGATTAAACGGTGGGTTAGAACCCGTGGATCTTCGGTCATCGGCCATGTACCAAAACTCGCTAGACCAAAATGTGGCATCGCTGCATAGTACTAATTTGTTTAAAACAGACTCGTGTCAAGGTCAAAGCTACCTGACACCCAAAGACACGTCAAAACTGGTGCACTCGCCGGAAACAATGAACCCTGTGAGTAACGGCAATCTTCATTCTGTCAGCAACCATAGTTCTGTAATCAAATCAATGTCTAGTCCCCAGCGGATACAGCCTAACCGCTGCTCAAGTGTTGAGGAACTCAATAGTCCCAGTTCATATCCCAGTGTTCAACAACAACAACAGCAACAACAGCAACAACAACAGCGCGCCAATGTGATTCACAACAGTGCCACGTGGACGCAGTGTGTGAAATCAGGACAATCTCTGAACCCGAGTCCCATTAGTAACTCGCACTCGGAAAGTGGTAGCAGCCCAAAGCACAATGGCGAGCTCGGCCGTGACATCAATCGTAATCACCTGATTGACAAGGGTGACATGTTACATATAGGGGCAGAAAGTCCCATGTCAGGGGCTACCCCAGCCTCAGTCATACATTCAGCGGTGTCATACAAAAATATGACAGAACGGTAAGACTACTTTAATACTATGTTGGGTCTCTAGATGTTAACTCTAAGCCTGCTAAGCGCATATTAATAAAGTTTATGCAAATAGTTTATTACCATATCAGTAGATCAGCCAACTCTTTGTGGAAACTGTCCTGCGCATTCCTCTTGAGTCTTGAGCAATGAGTCCAAGTAGCACCTTTGTAAGTAGACGAAGGAAGATGACTAAGAATTGGTACAGGTTATTGACAAAATGCAGAAAGATAATGTGATGTGGTTTTCCAGCTAACCTGCTGTGCTCCAATGATTTTACCAAGACATAAGTCTAGGTTCTTCCTCCACCATCATTAGCTTGATGTCCCCATTATGACCATATTTGGGTTGGTGCCATGTAACAAAAATAAGAAAAAAATGAGAAGAAGCATGACGAAGTTATCTTACACAAAGTTGAAGAGATGTTACAGCTGTGTAAGAACTCCAGACAAGAGAAGTACTATTGCTCCTTTATTTCTATGAGAGAAGTACATCTCCTGCTAACTCCTTTATTTCTATAAGAGAAGTACATCTCTTGCTAGCTCCTTTATTTCTATAAGAGAAGTACATCTCTTGCTAACTCCTTTATTTCTAAAAGAGAAGTACATTTCTTGCTAACTCCTTTATTTCTATAAGAGAAGTACATCTGCTAACTCCTTTATTTCTATGAGAGAAGTACATCTCTTGCTAACTCCTTTATTTCTATGAGAGAAGTACATCTCTTGCTAACTCCTTTATTTCTTCAAGAGAAGCACATCTCTTGCTAACTCCTTTATTTCTATAAGAGAAGTACATCTGCTAACTCCTTTATTTCTATGAGAGAAGCACATCTCTTGCTAACTCCTTTATTTCTATGAGAGAAGTACATCTCTTGCTGTCTCCTTTATTTCTTCAAGAGAAGTACATCTCTTGCTAACTCCTTTATTTCTATGAGAGAAGTACATCTCTTGCTGTCTCCTTTATTTCTTCAAGAGAAGTACATCTCTTGCTAACTCCTTTATTTCTATAAGAGAAGCACATCTCCTGCTAACTCCTCTTTTTTTATAAGAGAAGCACATCTCTTGCTAACTCCTTTATTTCTATAAGAGATATACATCTGCTAACTCCTTTATTTTTATGAGAGAAGCACATCTCTTGCTAACTCCTTTATTTCTTCAAGAGAAGTACATCTCTTGCTAACTCCTTTATTTCTTCAAGAGAAGTACATCTCTTGCTAACTCCTTTATTTCTATAAGAGAAGCACATCTCCTGCTAACTCCTTTATTTCTATAAGAGAAGCACATCTCCTGCTAACTCCTTTATTTCTATAACAGAAGCACATCTCTTGCTAACTCCTTTATTTCTATAAGAGAAGTACATCTCTTGCTAACTCCTTTATTTCTATAAGAGGTACATATCTTGCTAACTCCTTTATTTCTATGAGAGAAGCACATCTCTTGCTAACTCCTTTATTTCTATAAGAGAAGTACATCTATTGCTAACTCCTTTATTTCTATAAGAGAAGCACATCTCTTGCTAATTCCTTTATTTCTATAAGAGAAGTACATCTATTGCTAACTCCTTTATTGCTAAAAAAGAAGTACATCTCTTGCTAAGTCCATTATTTTTAGAATAGAAGTACATCCCTTGCTAACTCCTTTATTTCTATAAGAGAAGTACATCTCTTGCTAACTCTATTATTTTTAGAATAGAAGTACGTCTCTTGCTAACTCCTTTATTTCTATAAGAGAAGTACATCTCTTGCTAACTCTATTATTTTTAGAATAGAAGTACATCTTTTGCTAACTCCTTTATTTCTATAAGAGAAGATCAAAACCCTTTATAGGTACTCATTAAAATTGTCTAAACTTGACAATTCAAATTTGTACCAGCAATATATGGTTTGAGTATCAAGGAATATATGGCAATACAAAGTCAGTTTTACACCTCCTATCTGGAGTTACTTTCACCCTGCTGCTTATTACTTAATAATACATAGTTTCCATGTGATATCATCGACACTGATAAGACAGCTTAAAGCAGCCATCTTTGAATGCTGAAGTTAATGCCAGCCGAAATTTGAAAATATGTGGTGTAATAAACTCAACCCTGTATTTTTATTTTTCTATCTATTTTACTGAATTTTATTTTAAATTTAACAGCTGTTATAAAGTATTTTAAATATCAAAACTATATTTTTAGTTACAAAGGTGAAAAAATACAACCAAAAAAGATACATTGTTCATTTTGTTTGGATGAGCCAATAATTTTATATATATTTCTGTGCATTAATCAATTTTAAAAATATTGTATTTTAATAATATGAATTTTAAGAGCTTTCCTTTGGTGTTCAGCTTTTAATTTTTGGACCACAAATGAGGACATTACAAAAAAATAAAGCTTACACTTCATTGGGACCTTCATTGATGTGGAAACTATCTATATTTACTATCACTAATAATATTTACTGATGGTAAATGTAGATAGGTTTGTAACAAATAAGTTGAGATGTTAAAAGCAGCTTACTCCAAAATGAATTAAAATTTTGCATTATGTTGAAACAAACCTATCCTTGGACTTAAGTTAGCATAAACCTGTATATATAACAAATTTATATGTATATGTTTTCCATTGCGGCCAGCTTTATCAAGTGTTTGTAAAATCAAAACAGAATCTTTTTGATATACAGACATCTAAATTAAAATAATGATATTTTTTAAAACTTTTATTTGTTTAAATATTATTTATTCATCATTGTATTTTCTTTTCATCTTTTATATTTGTTCTCTTTTTTATGACCATTCCTTAACCATTTATCTGTTTATATGTCTGTATGTTTACTCTACCTTACAGGTCATGTGACAAGCAGCCATTGGTCGGTGGTATACCTGTGCCAGTTGTCAAATCTCCATGGGTCCACCAATTCCCCACTACCCATAATTCATACAGCGAGTATAAAGACACTTGGCAAGTGGCATCTAATGATATGTATGCATACCAGAGACAATCACTTACACATACGCCAAAAATAGCAATACCATAGCAACAGCACAGAATAATGAAGAACTACAATTTAAATTTACAGAAGAATAATCCATGGATCATTATTCTCTGGATGGATAATCTTTAGATGAATATACCATGGTAGAATATTTCATAAATGAATATTCAATTTATGAATATTTCCATGACTGAACTTCTAAGAATAAAATCCATGGTGAGCAACTGGTTTGATGGTGTATATTAGTTGCTATGGTCAGAAACAAGATGAACATGGAAAAAGATATAAACAGTCAGTGCTAAAAATAGAATGGTCACACATGAATGCTAGATTACATGTGTGCTCAAAATAGAAATTCCACACTTGAGTGCTAAAAATAGAGTCACACATGAGTGCTAAAAATAGAAAGGTCAGAAGGGAAAATATATTCCTTATGGAACAAAGTTGACAGAAGTAATGGAATGGAAATGAAATGAGATAGGATGCTTCATGCGCAAGATTTGGTGGAGAGCAAGGAAAGTGTAATAATGTATGTGAATAAATTGGAATGACAGCCATGTAGAAAGCCCAGACACAAATGTTTAAGGGTTCAATTTAGCAGAAAAAATCTGTACACAACAGAAACTTATTGTCTACAGAATACTTAGTAATATGTTTTAACAGTACCATAGTACTCAATGGAAAAAGACAGTTGAACATCAAAAGGATAAAGATGAAAAGTCAGCAACATTGATGGTGGCACTAAGGTACGGTTTTGTTTATCCAATTCAATAAATGTATTTAAGAACAATGCCAAAATATAAACAAGGTTGTTTTGTTTTAAGTGAGGTATTGTTGAATCTGCTTATTGTTGTTTTTGACCATAAAAGGAAATCTGAACATAACATAAAACAGAAGACCATGTGTAGAATACATGTCCTTGAGAATAAAACTGTCTATACCAATTAGTCTAGAGGGATTTTCTAAGCATAATCGGAAAATAAGTCCTTTGTTAAAAAAATAATTAGAAATAAGAAAAAAAATGTTTATAACATGTACATGCCAACTACCAGATAATTTTAAATATTTGAAATTTTTATTTTTGCACTCGATGACAGTACTGGAAGCAAGGTCAAGGTCAGAGGTCAAATAAAAGAGTATTGAGCTTAATATTTGCATCAGCAGGATATTGTTTAAAATATAATGTTTTTTTCTTTATAATTATTGTTCATAAATTTTGTCACGCAATTTTGTTTTTAAAAATGAGTAAGTCCACGATAATGTATTTTGAGTTACCATCTGCCAGTAGGTCCTATTTTTGTTAAGGTCCTCATAACTCCCAAACTGAGAAGATAATATTTGTTTTTGTGAAATATGTATGGAGTAAAACTATGTATGTTCATAAAATCAAAATTCTTACTATAAAATGAAAACTAGACCAAAAAAAATGCAACAAATGGGGTTTGGATAAAGCAGGCTAACCACGCATCAGTTCAGGCAGGTACTATTTAGTTGCCATTCAAAATATTGTTCATTTAATTTTTTTTGACTCATTTGGATTGCCTTGAACATTTTTCTTAGAAGACGTGCTAAGAAATTGTTTATTAGCAGTAGTCCTCTTCATAATGGAGTAAGTTTTACTCGTGAAAAATAAACACAAACTTCAAAAAGATTTTTTTTTTTAAAAATACATCAAGTTTCCCTGAACTTTATGCACAAATTAAGGTGAGACAAACCTTTGTATTTTTGGTTAAATGACACACCATCACTTAATTGGTCCTACAGCCCCTTCTGTTTTTTGTTTGTTCAATTTTGGTAATTTCACCAAATGGCAGATGGGACATTTTTGTAGATTTGCTTAATTTCTTGCCCAGTTACACACATGGATGTAAAGACATTTAACTCAGTGGTGATTTGATAAAAATACTCAGCAGTGATTTGTTACATTATGTAGCAAAAAGATTGAATTACATGACATGTGAAATATGTGTTTTCTCTTTGAGAATGTCACTTGGATTTAATTCATTGCTTATTATTAAAACATTTTTGAACATTCATATATTTATAATTTTTACTTTCACAATATTTGTCAAGAAAGTTTTGTCTTTTTGTATCTTCATGTATTATTCAGTAAATAAAAAAAAAGACTATGTTTATTAATATTTACCAGAGAAAAGGCATGTAAAACATGTTTTTATTTCATGAAATATGAAAAAAAATTGTTAAATTGGACAAAAAGATAATTATTTTATCAAATTGTCTAAAAATGAAAAACTAAAAAAAGAAAACACTACACTGATAGTTGCATTTTCCCCTTTTTTCCATTTTATTATCTCTAGGCCTGCTACATATTTGTTTATAACCAATTCTGAATTCATAGTTATTGGTTAAAAACTTCAAGAGAGGGTCAAAAGCCTTATTGCTGGAGATTCAGCAGCAAATAGTTCTGATTCTGATCAGGCAGCTCCCAGCAAGATGCTGGCTGATCTGGATCTACACTATTTGCACAAGTCATATAAATGTGTGCTTAGCAAGCAAATGGTTAATTAATTAATGGGAATTGAAAATTGTCTTGTGGTGTGACGTTGCTGTGCTTGGCTATTGAAATTAGGGTCTAATATCTGCAAAAAGTTCAACAGAATATACATTTAAAAGAGAAAATATGACAAAGTGTCTAATATTTACTTTGCATATGATTCAGAATCTTGCTGAAACCTGTATATTGTCATGTTTATGTCATTTGTGAAAAATGCATATGTAAGGTTAACTAAAAATCACACAAACAATCAGACTGTAAATTAATTGTGAATATACAATAATTCTTCATAGGCCATCTTTGCTTATACAAAGTGCAATATATATTAATCCAATTGTATAAATAGGGTATAATATGCCAAAATTTTACATTGTATAAAAAACTCACACTAACATTGTATGTAAATGTGTATATGTATTTATGTGTCACATTTCCCCCTTGTGCTTTTTGTACACACTGGTTGCCATGGTTTTGTACACATTGGTTGCCATGGTTTTGTACACATTGGTTGCCATGGTTTTTGTGCCCACATTTATTGTTGCCATGGTTTGTGTACATTCTGGTTTGCCATGGCTTTTTGTAATCTTTAGTTGTCATGAACTTTGTACACACTTGTTGCCATAGCTACCATATTCAGATTTCTCAAATTTGACTCTAGTTGTCATGGTGTTATAAAAAAAAATATATACTTTGGAAAACTTTGAGGGTTGTTCTAATCAGGTTTCAAATGGTATTTTAATATTGGTAAAATCAAAGATGGGCATCACAGTTAAGCATTTATTCTACAATGGAAAAATATGTTAACATTAATTTTAATTTTTTCCTTTTCATTGTATATTTTTAGTTTTTGAGTTATTGTCAAATTTAATTTAATTACTAAATATAATGGGAAAAAACATGTTTGTGTATATTTTTTATTAAGATTAATGTGTATACATAACTTTTTACTTTTTATATCTTTTGTTCTTAAATCTACAATAAGCAATTGTTGTTGCTGTTGTTTGATTAACAGTTCAGGTTTGAAAGAAAGTTTTAATAGATTAATATAACATTTTTTTCATGTCTAAGATTTGTTTATAATAGCATCTGAGTTTTCAATATTCTGCAATCTATGTTTATTTCAGTTGAAGACACCATTCTCTCTTTTAAAATAGTTAATAGGCATGCAATGCTAGATAAATGCTTATACCTTTAATTTTTCATACTGTATGGTTTATTTGGCTCACTTAAGCGCCGTGAGGCCTCAATGTCTTAGTCGAGTTCCGGTCGTGGCATGACCTTTTATGTGGGCAGGTCTTTCAGCTGACTTGTGGTGTGCTTGTGCTTGTACCCAGACATTTGTCTGAAGTCTTTTTCCACCAACAAATAGCTGAACATCTCTAATACGGTTCTTATTGTGTCAGTATGAAACAAAAACAACAAACAAACACAACAACAACCAATTCAGACTGACTTATCATTCCTTTGTCTATGGTGTCTTTATTTGAACAAAAGTTAGGGAAGGTACATATTTTTTAACTTGTATTCATGACTGAACAATAAATTTAGGCCTGTATCTAACTAAATCTTGCCAAAATGATAATCTGATTCTTTTTTACTATTTGTAAATCACTGCATTATAATTCTATTCTTCACTTATGGGTTAAAAAAGTTGTATTTCATTGTCCGGCAATGGGTCAAACAATTGCATGTTAGAAGAAGAAATAAGTAGATGATTGAACAAATCTGTGCTGTTGTGAAATAAACCTGAAATTATAATAGATTTGTACTTATAAAGCATAAGAATAATGATGAGAATAGCAAAAAAGGATGCGTTTGATGACACTGATAATTAAGAAAATAATGGTTACTTTTAAGCCATGTATTGAAATTTAATGAATTCCATTATGAGAATAAAGCTCCACTGTTGGGGGGAAAACTGCAGTAAATATGATGACCCTTTTCAGTGATGGCGTTGATTCAAGGATTTGTTGAGGTTCAGCACTGAGAAAAGGGGAGCGCACTGTCTACTGCCAGCTCTTGTTTACAAAAATACACTTTTTGTCAATTAGTTATTCCATATTTATCAATGAATAAAGGGAAAATACATTTTTATATCATTTGAAAATATACAAATCAATATTTATTTCCTAATTGTAGTTTATACTTACAACTGGTGTCCAATATGAATTCCTTAATGATTTATAGCCTAAAAAATTGAATCAGTGAAGTGACAAGGCACAAACTAGGAGGCAACTATGTATTATGTTTGTTGAATATTTTTGTTAATTATTCATCTTATCACATTCGTCATTGTTATTGTATTCAGTACAATAATTGTTTATGAAAAACAGAAGGAAAAAAATAAATATGTATATTTCACAGATGTGTTTTTGTAGTTTCTCTTGATGTCCATCCAAAGCTGTCCAGTCGTTTTATATTTGGAGGTAGAAGACTTTAAAAACTGTACTATACAGCTCTCGTACTTTATAACAGTTCATGATGTCATGGTAATATTGCTGTCTTTTGTCTACTGCACGGTGTAAAGTGCCAAGGTTTTACTCTAAAAATAGTTTCAGATTTGCTTAAAGTAAGTACTTTCTGCGCAAGGTACTTGGTCACGTGACCGAATGGGCGGAGCTTTCTGGTATTCTGCATCATGTTTATTAGCCACCACATCCATAAAGATAACATATATCCAACCAAATTTCCATCCACTCTCTACAAAATAAGACTCCAGTCGTCTTTTAGCTTTTATTTTATCTTTCCTTATAATTAAACATTTGTTTCATCTTGGGTAATGCATAAGCTATTATGCACACTTGCTCGTGCATGATGAAGCCTACACAATGCACGTGTCACGAATAAAATAGCCGTTTATTTCTTTTTCAATATCCGTGGTCCGGGTCATTCAAGATCGGAGCAATGTTTGACAGTTCTAGACCAGTTGGTCTTAACTAATCAGAAAGCTTAAAATCATTTACACGAAGCTTTAACACCAAATCTCTACGTCAGAGTCACGTGCCTTTCAGATCACAGTTACCTCTGCCACCGAAAAAAGGAAAATCGGTCTTGACGAACGAGATTTGAACGAGATTTTGATACAGCGTTTTCAATAGTATACAATTGTAGCTTTTTTTTCTATCGATAAGGTCTAAGAAATGTTTACAATTTAAAAATAAATTGTTTCGATTTTTATCTAATTATTTAAATCGTATGGAACATTTTTTACATTGACACCGATACATTACACAAACATTATCGCCACAATGGTCACGTGCTTTTCAAGGCGGCAGTTGTTACTGTGTGACAGCGAAACGCAACCGGTGTGAGACGTGTGGATTTCAACCTCCGAGAAATACAACCTACAAAGTATACACGACGCTCCATAAGTAGAAAATGAGAAGACAGTTCTACACATAACATCAATTTTGGATGACATATATGAATGAAATTATTTGTGGCTAAATTTATACTTTCATTTTGAAAAGAAAACACACTGTCCAACACATGTGACGATGCGCACATTATGATTTGGGGTCTGCTTTGTGAACATATGACTACAGTGAAGTCCTAAGAACACTGAACGGTGCAATGGAAAGTAAGAAAATTGAGCATGTAAGATAGCCTGAGGTAAGTCTGTCGTTATTTCACTTACATAAAGTTTGTTGATGATGATGGTGGTGGTGGTGGTGATTTTCATACTCCAGGGTTATTTGGTGCCAAAGAAGTGAAATATCTGTGCACACGGGGAAAAATGGTGGTGCGGCAAATTACTTTATTAACATATAGCTACTAAGCGCCAACGTGGAGCCAGTTACAAGGGCATTGTGTTGTATAATTTTGTCCTGTTAGAAATAAGTTTAAAAAAGTAAAATGATTTTTTGTCGATATGACCACATATTTACCTTGTAAGATGGCATTCGACAGTTTGCTTATATCAATTACATGTAACAGTATTTTTCCTATGTTTGTCGGGATTTTTACATCATTTTCCATAAACTCACACTTGAGTGTAAGTAAAGACGGTCTTAATCACTACCTAAATTGTTAAACAGTACAAGTTGTGCAAGAAATCGCTCTAAACCCATTATTTTTTTCCAAATCTTTAAATGAGCACCATTTTGTTTGGGGTGGGGTGGGTGGGCGAGGGGGTCTTCTCAAAATTGATAACGACGTCAGGGCGGATAACCCAGATTATGATATAACATTAATAATAGCTAACAGTGCAGCATGGCTCAGACAGGAAATACATATTTGTTATAACCACTTGGGTGTTATTTTTCACATTGCACATAGATGTTGGATATCAATTAACAGTATTTCGGTTGATTACTTCAGGTAAGAATAATTTATTTGGTTGTTTGTTTGTGGTGAACAACTTTTCGGATACCACATATAACGCTGCTGTTCTTGGGGTTTATATAAAATTACGTATGTACGAAAGATTATACCCTTTTCCGCTCAAGCCTGAGATTGTGTCTTACTATTTGATTGGTCAGATTAACGAATCAACTAATGTTTGACCAATCAGATGTGCTTAGCAATCCACCGTTCCACGTCATTCGTAATTGTTGCTACGTTAGCTATCTTTGAACGGATTATTCTTAATTACAATTTACATCTTTAATACAAGACACAGTGTGCGACATCTTCATACTGGAATAAAACGGAATTTAACAAATTTGGAAACTCAAATAAGATACCCGGTGACTTCGTACTTGTATATAAGCATAATGCAGACCAATTTCTTCAAAAGTCTACGTATTCAAGGACGTGTATAACTACCATTGAAGATGTTGCATAAAGAACACCCTCACCCGCTTGTGAGCTCAATTTTAGGGATCGGTGAACTGCTGCTTTCACTGTGGAGTTCTGCCTGTTTGATATTGTGGTTACTTTTACCGTACCAACTACAAACGTGTCGCTAATTGCGACATACGAGACTTTGTATATTGTGTGATTACAATTACCTATCAAAGTTTCGCTTTTTCTTAAGTTTGAAACTAAATGACGATTATTTATTTATTTATTTATTTATTTATTTATTTATTTATTTATTTATTTATTTTTGCCGTTTTCTCTATGTAAATGTACTATCAAATATTGGAGGAAATAAAATGTATCTATCCCAGGATAATGATGTATATTGCTTTTTTAGAACTGATTTTATTTACTTTGTATATTTTTAATGTATTTTCATAAAATATTTTTGAAATATTAAAAGCGGACTTGATTACATAAGCGATCCTAAACTCATGTTAAATTTTGTTTTGAAAATGAAAATATTTCTAGGTTGGTTTGAAGAAATGTAAAACATTATGCAATATATAGTTAATATGGCAAATGTAATATAGTGAAATTCCATTGATTTACAAAGAAAGGCGTATGTACATATGTAAATACATAATGGAAATTTTAAAATTTGTCCACAACTTTTGATTGTAATTAAAGCCAGCGATTCAGCATGTTGAAGTACACTTTTAAAAGGTCATATATATTTATTTGCTTTTATCATCATATCATTCTATGTACATTTTTAAATTCCACTTTCTGACAAATTAATGGTATGATGCATTAGGCTTTATTATGAATGACGCGCTTCATATTAATAGGAATTGGCAGATCACACGGTAAAAACGGTTTATCAAAAGTGTAACCTTTTTACGACAATCATATTTTTAAGGTGGTATCCAACAGTTTGCGTATATCTAAGTATGTAACAATATCTGACCTCTGTTTGGGGTGTTTGTACATAATTTCTGCAGATAAAAAGTCATACTTTAGTATAAGCTTTGACAATTTTCAATAATATCTCAATTTTAAAGCAGTATAACTTGTTAATCAACACCTAAATGTTCATTCTTTTCAAATCTATAAATAAGAACGATTGGGATTCGTGCTAAAAATAAACCCCGACGTCACAGCGGATGACGTAGACGAGCTAAAACATAAGTGGTCACGTGATTTTCTTAGTTTAAAGATAGCCAAATGTGCAGCGTGGCTCAGGTGGAAAATACGTGTTTGAAATGACGAGTGTGGCGTTGTGGTTTACTTTTCAGACAGGTTTAGGACACGAATAAACAGCATTTTGAAAGAGCTGTTCAGGTAATAATTGTTTATTATGGTGTTTAGTGAAAATATTTTTGGTCCAGACTGTTGGATACTACCTCTAAGGCGACTTTGTCATATTCGGTCAACTTTTGATTAACTTTGCATTTTTGTTGTGTTTTTGTGTGTTAAAAGGGAAAAAACCTTTGTTGAACCATAATTAGTATTAAAGTAGTTTAATATTACATCTGAGCCTTAGACCTTGTGTGAAAATGTTGTCCTTCAAAATAGTGTTTCGTCTTAAGGTTTAGAGAATAGAAAGTGTCACGATGCTTTTCAACTATTTATAAGTTTTAGCTCAACAAATTCTATCTCCGAACTGCGCATGCGTTTATATACGTCTTATGTATTCATCACTTTTCGATTTTCGATTTTTTTATCCAATCAACTTGGGAAGGTTGTGGTTATAAGGCATTAAAATAAAGTGTGAAATATACAGTAATTATATAATGTGCAATTAAACATTGGAAATTGGGCAAAATTAACGTAAGTTGATGACCATCTCAATTTATAGAATAGCCTAGTTGTATCCATTTAATGTATGCTTTCGTGGATATTAAGTAGCTTAGCATTTATTTATAAGGTGGCTATGAGTTAAGTTGCACCTTGATTGTTTTATGTCAATGTTTTTCTTATCTTTGTATGAAACACAAAATTAACGCTGAGTTCAAAGCTCGTATTTAACAAGATTTGATAGAAATTGTATTTAACTGCATATACTTATGTACGCATTTGTTTATTATTTGAAGTACATTATATATTTAATTTAATGAATATGACGTTGGCATGCTTTTGAGCAGGGACTTTATCAAGTGTCTTTCAAAACAATATCGAATTATTCGCATTAAAGCTGACATATAGTTCGTGACATATAGTTCGTTAAAAAAACAAACGAATTTATGGTTGATCGTGAAAAAAATTGTAAATGGAAGTGTCATGCCGCCTCTACAGATGTCAAGTCAAGAACTTTGAAAACAATATGTCTACCCAGGGGCGGGTCCAGAAAGATTTGGTGGGGGGTGGGGGTGGGGTATGAATTAAGATCCATTCAACTTTTTCGCAGTAAATACTATGTCTATATACGCAGTAAAGGACCCTCACCTGGACCTAAGCAGTCAACAAACAAAATTTACTTTAAAAGCTTAATATTTTGTAAGCTTACATGGTAGTGTTTTTACAACTCTACTCTTTTTTTACCTAGATGGTGGGGAGGGGGGGGGGGGGGGGTGTCATCACCGCCGCAGTTCTTTAACATTGACAAACAGGCAAGATGATCTTAATTTTCGTTAAAAAATGAATTCAAGTCAACTTTACAAAATAACTATTTAACTGTAAAACTGAAACAAACCAAAAAATATTTTAAAAATGGCTGTTCTGTGGGTTCGAATGGAATTCCTCGAATATCCGATGCTAGCGTGTTACAATCCATTGATGCCGTTTATCAATATTGCTGGTTTTAATCGACTTTTATCGGTGAATCGCGACAGTTTTTCGCTGAAAGATCTGTCCAAGGGATTTTGTTTCCCTCTGACCTGCGTTACAAAACAAGTATACTTTATGGGAAAAAATCAAAATATATACAAAACATGAAAACCTATGTTATGAATTATTAAAAGTGCATCAGACGTTATGGTGAAAGCGTCTTCATTATTTCCTTTCTTCTTTTTTTTTTTTTTTTTTTCTTTCTTTTTTTTTGCACGAACCAACTAGCAAACATACCTTTTCTTTAACTCGGTGTACATGCGCAAAGTATGAGTATACATAGACATAAAGTACTTAATCTGAATACAAACGAATGGTCCCTGTCAGGGGTGTAGCTAGGCGTGGGATGACGTCTACGCATGGCCGCTAGGGTGGCCAGCAATCGGAACTCCTCGGGTAATTCCGTCCTCGGGACAATCATCCCTCGGATGTATCTGGTGCAAAGATCGTTTTGTTCGCCGGAAGTCGGAAGAAAATGCTTAAAATGTAGTTCGCACAAAACAGTGGCGTCGTTTGACAGCTGTGTCTTTGCTGCGCCGGCTAAATCAAACTTGGATGATTTAAATTTGAAGTAGCCACAAAGTGAAGTTTTACAGGCATCGTACTATATTGAGCTGTCATCCGAGCTGCCATCTTTGTTTTGACGTCTGTAACAAGAGAAGTCCCATTTAGTAAAATGGCCGAGGTAATCCGACTACCTACATACATCCGAAAGATGATTCGTGACTTATCCGAGGTGTTCCGACTGGAGTGGGCAGGTCCCCCAACGCCCAAAAAACGTTTTTCCTTGATCGTACATGTTGGCTTTGGAGGAGGTGTCGGTATCAAGATATCAAGATAAAACTAGACTTTTAAGTTAAAGGTTATGTTACCGACAATTAAATATTTATTAAATCAAGAATTATTCTTAATCATGAGATACTTTTTTATAACTAACAGAGGCGCTACAGAATTGTCTTAGTAGTGCTAATTTAAAATATAAGAGTATGAAACTTATCCAATGCCAAATAATCATAACTGCAGATAATTGCTAAATCGATTTAGCAATTATGCATATGTTCCTGTTGTAAATAGGGATACAAGCTCATTGCAGTAAACTTACATCTAAGACTAAGATAAGATTTAATTCGCAGATTTTTTGTCTTTTCATTTTTGGGGGGGCATTGTGTACGCAACTGCGTATTCTGTGTACAGGCAGCTACGCGCCTGGCCGTGGCAGGTAAAATGTTGTAACATGTATACTTTAGTTCCTTGTATCAGTTTTTTTTCCAAACAAAGAAGTCTGCACTCTCCTCCTGGCCTTGAACAAGTCATCATTAATTGAATGAGGTGTGTAATTAATGGTTTGGTTGCACGACAAGTAGATCGCACATCTGACCTTCAGTTAAGTATTAAATTTACGATATCTGGTATTAACATTTAATGTTTTGTATTCCTGATAGTGTATATACAGGCCGGTTCGCAATTTGAATTTTTGTCGCATATAAGGCATGTGTTATATTTATATGTTTTTTTTGTGCATTGCACTGATAAAATTATGTTCATAATGGTGGAGGAAGACTACAGGCATATGCTTGAGTAGAACCGAAGGCTAGCTAGGAAAAAACCTCCCCACATTATAAGGAATTGAACTGGAACATGCATGTTTAAAGATGACAGTTGATTTTTTTAATTAGCTTTTAGTAAAGAAAAGCAGACACTATAGAAAAAAAAGAAATGTGTATATTTTGTAAAGCGAAATATACAAATCACAGTTCATATCACAACTGGGTCTTGTTGAGTTGTCTGTATCGAACTTTGGATTATTATGTCGAACCGACACGGTACTGTTTATTATAGCTAAGTCACGCTTGCATTTGTATAACGGTAAATGTTTATTATGGCGAAGTCATGTATGCATTTGTAGAACGGTAAATGTTTATTATGGCGAAGTCATGCTTGCATTGGTAGAACGGTAAATGTTTATTATGGCGAAGTGATGCATGTATTTGTAGAACGATAAATGTTTAATATGGCGAAGTGATGCATGTATTTGTAGAACGATAAATGTTTATTATGGCGAAGTGATGCATGTATTTGTAGAACGATAAATGTTTATTATGGCGAAGTCATGCTTGCATTTGTAGAACTCTACTGTTTATTATGGCGAAGTCACGCCTACATTTGTAGAACGGTACTGTTTATTATGGCGTAGTCACGCCTGAGTTTGTAGAACGGTACTGTTTATTATGGCGAAGTCACGCCTGCATTTGTAGAACTCTACTGTTTATTATGGCGAAGTCACGCCTACATTTGTAGAACGGTACTGTTTATTATGGCGTAGTCACGCCTGAGTTTGTAGAACGGTACTGTTTATTTTGGCGAAGTCACGCCTGCATTTGTAGAACGGTACTGTTTATTATGGCGTAGTCACGCCTGAGTTTGTAGAACGGTACTGTTTATTTTGGCGAAGACACGCCTGCATTTGTAGAACGGTACTGTTTATTATGGCTTAGTCACGCCTGCATTTGTAGAACGGTACTGTTTATTATGGCGTCGTCACGCCTGAGTTTGTAGAACGGTAAATGTTTATTATGGCGAAGTCACGCCTGAGTTTGTAGAACGGTACTGTTTATTATGGCGAAGTCACGCTTGCATTTGTAGAACGGTACTGTTTATTATGGCAAAGTCACGCTTGCATTTGCAGAACGGTAAATGTTTTTATGGCTAAGTCACGCATGCATTTGTAGAACGGTAATATTTATTATGGCGAAGTCATGTATGCATTTGTAGAACGGTTATGTTTATTATGGCGAAGTCACGAGTGCATTTGTAGAACGGTTATTTTTATTATGACGAAGTCACGCTTGCATTTCTAGAACGGTAATATTCATTATGGCGAAATCACGCATGCATTTGTAGAACAGTACTGTTTATTCTTGCATTTGTAGAACGGTAATGTTCATTATGGCGAAATCATGCTTGCATTTGTAAAAAACAATACAATTATGTGGATATTACCATCGTTCAATCTCAGTTCAATTGAGTACCTCCCTGCATGAATTAGTATAACTGTATAACTGGACATAGATCTACTTGTATATTTCCATCACGCCTTTAAATTAAGTATTCTTTACCATAGACAGGCCCTGGTAGCGCAATCGGTAGAGCGTCGGCTCCAGGTTCGGGAGGCCCCGGGTTCAATCCCGGGCCGCAACATACCAAAGTCGTTAAAAATGGTAGTGGTACAGCTTTCTTGCTAACGCTCAAGCAAATATAAGGGTAGTTCCACGACTGGTTGGCCCGGTGTCAGGATAATGTGACTTGGTGTGGTATCATGCCCGGAGTTCACAGCATGCTATACACCGTGAAGGCAGCACTATATCTGCTTCAAGTAGACACCGTTTCCTGATAACTAAAATACTGTTGTTGGGACGATAAACCCAATAAACAAACAAACAATTCTTTACCATAACAGCTGGGTTACACACACAATTATAATTATAAACAAGAAAAATCTGAATAATGCCCTGCATTATTCTAGGAACGATCTGTACATTTTCATAGTCCTGATTGTCTAACTAAAAATCTGACTTGAGCTAACTGTTTTTGAAATTACCATATATGGTTGATATAAAATCTGATATTGCTATTGCCTTTGAATAAGACCTGCATTAATTGGTCCGCTACAAAGAAGTCGATAGTTAAGCTTCTACTTTAATTACAAGTTTAATTTAATGTTTATTTTAGTTCAAAGCAGCCGGAAGTTGTGAGATAAGATGGCTGACATTCGCACCGGAAGTGATTGGGTAATCGAAGCTGCGGACCTGATGCGGCATCCATGTTGCCGGTTTAATGTCTTTTGCTGGAAGCGACCACGTGACCACATTAAGCGAACACTTCTTCTATGAGACTGCTCGCAGAACGATCTTGAAAACATTTCTCCATTAATATTTGATCGGTTCTGGCACGAAAGAATTTACATGTTAGGCTAGATGGTATAGGTTTAACACTAATGTGTAATGCATCCATTTGTAGCCTGCGTTAGGTGAAACGACACAATAAAGTAAATAATACAGTTGTTTTTTTCCTGGGGTTTTTGTCATTTTACTTTTAATGTAAATTTTAATATTATACATGTATAGCTAAAATTAATTAATTTTTTAATAGTCTGATTATTATTCTCTAATGTTTACTTTGATCAGATATCATGACAGTTGCATCAATACAATAAAAATGTGTCATCAGTAACCGTTAGGGTGAATGGAGAGAGCAATCTTAAACGATTTAACCATTAAACGAAATTGTCCCTTTTTAAAACACTTATTTAATTAATAGCAATTACAAAAGAAAAAAAAACATAAATCAATTTTATGACCGGACCTGGCAGCGCAGTCAGCAGAACGTCAGATCCAGGTACGGGAGGCCCCGGGCTCGATCCCGGGTCGCGACATACAAAAGTCGTTAACGTGGTAGTGGCATAGCTCCCATGGTAACGCTCCAGCACATATAAGGGTAGTTCCACGACTGGTTGGCCCGGTGTCAGGACAATGTGTCTGGGTGCCGTATCATGCCAGATGCTCACGGCATGCTATAGACGGTGAAGGCAGCACTGTATCTGCTTCAAATGAACACCGTCTCCAGATGACTGAAATAGTCTTGGTGGAACGATAAACCCAATAAACATAAACATTTTAATAAATAACTTGCGTGATTTTTATTGTATATCCATGAGATGAAACATTTTGTTTCATCCTTATTGTACCAGTAGTAACACAGAAGCCTTGTACTAAAATGTCAACCTATCGTTTTTGCAACAAAGGCAGACACGATTTTTCAACTTCCGCCTATTGTAAATGCTCCGGATACACTAGTTCTAGCTCGATGACCCGGCTCGGGGATGTTTACTTTTTGCCGCACGTGACTTCCTCCCTGCCGCGCGCCTAACATCCGTCAAATAGTGTGTAGGCGCTGTACATGGGCACGTGTCCGGCTAAAGATCGGCATCACGGATCGATACACATCGCGACATTTACTGATCTGGACAGATAGACAGGGCAGGTGGGAGACCATATAGTCATATATTGGTGAAGCGATACCTTTTATCCTGTCGTCGATCCAAAAAAGGTGTACTAGTCATTTTTACTTTGCTAATAAAATAACATGTTTAAGAATGAAAATGCAAAAAGCGTATAATATTCTTTATAGGATGTTGACATATCTAGATAGTATAATGACAAAAATATAGTAAATTGTGGACCCGAACTTAAGGCCTGTGAAAAAAAGTAAAATATCCCTAACAGATCTTGATACCTACCATTGTTAATATAACCCCCGTTTGGTCAGGTTTTTGTTATTAAAACACTAGTTTCCTTAAATTTATTGTTTGAAAGTTACTTTCAAATCTTAACAGTGCCTTAAGTTCGGGTCCACACTTTAGGGTATTTACAGTAACTAAGTTTTGGTTACAGCGTTCATATTAGAACATATGCGGTAACCTATTTTTTCAAGTCGATGTATACTCTCGGAGTTCTCGGTTATCAAGGATTTTCTCCGAACTAAGTTCCATACGTTCAGTTGCATGCACAGTAGTCGTAAATCAACCGCTGCTGCTACTAAAATGTACATAAAGGACAATAAACCTCGTAAAAATCATCCGAATTCTGATAATAAAATATTCCTATCGATGCTGCCTCTTTGTAGTAAAGGCAAAAGATGGCAAGTAATTGCTAGATTAGACTTATTAATTGGAGCAACACCAAAACCGGCGGATCTGTCGGCGTTTCTGATTGGACAGGCGTTCGTGCAGCGTTCTTATAGTGGCGCAATTATTTTGCTTTTGCTACGTGATTACGAAAGGATTACACAGACGGAGGACAAAACGTCTGCAGTAGTGATAGCTTAGTATGTCTATCTTCATCATTATTATTATCAAAAGCAGAAGCCGCATCAGTAGAATCATAAACATTGCACACTTTTGTCTCCGCGAAATTTATATATAATCACCAATATCAGCAGTATCGTGTCCACAGCCATCGTCTAAAGAATTGCCTTGATGTTTTATAAGCAATACTCTTATAGTACCTCGGTCCGAGAATATATCGTCTTTTCTTTTGTCATTTTTTTTTCTAGTAAGAAAAACGGGAAAGGTACAGAATGTTCTTTTTTGTTTTCTATATCGAATTTAAAAAACAAACAATAAAATAAAAAAAAAATAAAAAAATAAACAGAAATATATGTATTCCAAACAGTTTTCCTTTCGTAAACATGTTCCTTTAAAAAGAGAACTCTAGGCGTTTACCGTTGGCGAGTGGCGCTGCGATCGCTTGGCCCGGCAGGGGAAGTAACTAGCAAAACAAGATACACAAGTTTTAATGGCGGCCAGAAACAGTACCAAATAACATCAACGCCAGTAAAGATGAATGACCCCACACTTATTTCATACCTCCATTGGAATTGGTGTTTCTTATCCACTCGTGTTTCGTTTTGTGAAACGGTAAACGGTTAGAATTCTTTTTTTAATCTACATGTTTTCATTAGGAAAACGGTTTGGAATACATATATTTCTGTTTGTTTGTTTTTAAATTCGATATATAATACAAAAACACAGAACATTCTGTACCTTTTCTGGGTTTTTTTTTTTGTGTGTTTTTTTTTTCAATCTAGAAAAACAAAAATGAAATGAAGATATATACACGGACTTACCTTGCCTTTTTTAAGTACACTGCCTAATAAACTCAACTCAGACAGCATGCCAAGCCATTCCTAACTACTCAGCCAACTGTATACGGACAAGTCCGAGGATATTCGTGTTCCGTTGTACAATCTTTGCACGGTGACGTCATTAAATTTTAGTTACTACTTTACTTTTCGCTTCACAAATGACTTAAACGTGATTCCCAACAGTTTGCCTGTGCCAAATATACGTGACAATATCTGACCTCTGTGTGGGGTATTTGTTCATAATGTCTGCAGAAAGATCATACTTTAGTCTGGTCTTTGACGATTTTGAACAATATCTCAATTTTAAAGAAGTAAAACTCGTTAATCAACACTTAAATGTTTTATTTTTTAAGTCTGCAATTAAGAACGATTGAGATTTCGGCTAAAAATAGACATCGGCATCACAGCAGATGACGTGAAGGAGCTAAAACATAAGTGGTCATGTGATTTTCTTATTTTAAAAATAGCTAACTGCGCAGCATGGCTCAGATAGGAAATACATTTTTTAATGACGATTGTGTCGTTGTATTTCACTTTTTCACACAGGCGTCGGACATCAATAAACAGCTTTTCGCGAGATATGTTCAGGTAACAATAATTTACATGATTGTTAAATGAGAAGGTTTTTGGACCAAACTGGATGCCAATTTAAGGGACCTGTGAGTCCGCATTGTAAAATAGATCCGTATAATATCAATACGTTATAATTTAAGATACTTTATGTTGTTGTGTTGTTGTTGTTGTGGGTTTTTTTTTTACAAATACACGTTCATAAATAACATTTAAGATGTTTAATGTGTATACAACAGGACTCCAGACAAGGAGCGTATCTGTGTATTTCATTAATTTAAAAAGACAAGATAGTTATCTTTCAATTCTTGACGTAACGGATACGCCCAGAAAATCTTATTAACATAACGTTTTGATGGATGTGCGTTATCTATTTGTTAATCTATTTTCTTTGTGTGGAACATTTTATTGTCAGCTACACTTAAAGTACTCCATTCCTATTATCGTTGGAAAGCTTTCTCACAGACTAGTCGTTCCGTCTGGTGTTGACACATTGCCGAAGTTACGATTGCCTACTAGGAGATTTCCGAAAAGTTGAAAACTTGACTCGTTAGGATCCTGTGCATAGCCAACCTGATCCCCTCGGTACAATCGGAACACCTCGGATAAATCACGAATCATCTCTCGTATGTATGTAGTCGGATCACCTCGGCCATTTTGTGACAGACGCTAAAACAAAGATGGCAGCTTGGATGACAGCTCACTACAGTACTATTCCTGTAAAACTTCAATTTGTGGCTGCTTCAAACTTAAATCATCCAAGTTTTATTTAACCAGCGCAGAAGCAAAACAGCTGTTAAACGAGGCAATTGTTCATGTTTTGTGCGAACTACATTTTAGGCATATTCTTTCGACTTCCGGCGAACAAAACGATCGTGATTTCTGTAAGTATCATTGCACCAGATACATCCGAGGGATGAGTGTCCCGAAGACGGAATTACCCGAGGAGTTCCGAATGCCCCTCGATACTTTACGTTACTGTTTATTAACGGAAAACGCCGTAATGTTCCGAATGCCTGCTAGGCATGTTGAGCGCTAATTGACGCATTGGGCATTCTTGACAGAACAAAAACAATGGTTCCTTCGACTTACTCTCGTCATTTAATCAAGAAAAAATAGTTTGTATATTTTAACATGTTAAATACAAATGAATTAACTTCAAACGTAAATACAAACATGTTGATTTTTTCCAAGCACATTGCTATTGCGTTATTCACTATTCATATCGGTTGATCAACCCTGCAAACCAGGCAAGTTTTATTGTAAACTCACATCTATGCAGCTAAACGTCTTCCTATTTTATTCATTTGTGAACATATTTAATTACCGTAGTATTTACAGTGTCTAGTTGTTGTTGTCTTTTAAAGAAATTTCTACATTTTGACTCCGTGAATTCATTCAATACGCTTTTTCACCATGTTTGCCTCAAGCATCGTCTTTTTTTTATTCTACTTCATAGTGCAACAAAAAGCTATAACGGATTTTAATTGCATTAATTGAATCAAGTTCGAAAGAGACTTTAATTGAAGTGTGATTTCCTCAAATGAAATGCGCCGACATTAAAGGGTCATGACATTACGAGGACGGAGTAAATGACCCGAGATATTCATGAGTTCCGATCATTTGAATGCCATTTACATATCCGAGTTTTCAACAATCATAAAAGGCGACATTTTAAACACAGAAAAAAACATAACACGAAACATGGTACATTTATTCAGTGGATTTGATCGCTGTTCTTTTGCACTGCACCCAACAATGCACTCAACAATACACCAACCACCACATTACACTGCATTCCACACTTCACGTAACACTACATCCAACACTACACTAAAACTAAACCAAACACTTCACTCAACACTATACCCAACATCATACCTAACACTACATTCAACACTACACCCAACACTACACCCAACACTTCACCCAACACTACACCCTACACCACACCCAACACTACACCCAACACTACACCCAACACTGCACCCAACACTACACCCAACACTACACCCAACACTACACCCAACACTACACCCAACACTACACCAAACACCACACCCAACACTGCACCCAACACTGCATCAAACACCACACCCAACACTACACCCAACACTGCACCCAACACTACATCAAAAACCACACCCAACACTACACCCAACACTACACCTAACACTGCTAACACTGCACCCAACACTACACCTAACACTACATCAAACACCACACCCAACACTACACCCAACACTGCACCCAACACTGCACCCAACACTACACCTAACACTACATCAAACACTACACCCAACACTACACCCAACACTTTACCCAACACCACACCCAACACTACACCCAACACTACACCTTATACCACACCCAACACTGCACCCAACACTGCACCCTACACCACACCCAACACTACACCCAACACTTAACCCAACACCACACCCAACACTACACCCAACACTTTACCCAACACCACACCCAACACTACACCCAACACTACACCTTATACCACACCCAACACTGCACCCAACACTGCACCCAACACCACACCCAACACTACACCCAACACTTTACCCAACACAACACCCAACACTACACCCAACACTACACCTTATACCACACCCAACACTGCACCCAACACTGCACCCTACACCACACCCAACACTACACCCAACACTTAACCCAACACTTAACCCAACACTTGACCCAACACTTAACCCAACACTACACCCAACACTTAACCCAACACTACACCCAACACTACACCCAACACTACACTCAACACCACACCCAACGTTACACCCTACTTCACACTCAACACTGCACCCTACAAGATACCCAACACTACACCCAACACTACACCCAACACTACATCCAACACTACATCCAACACTACTCATAAACCCGAACCCAGCACTACACCCAACACTACACATAAACCCGAACCCAGCACTACACCCAACACAACAATTTTAGCTTAATTGTATACAAACTTAAGTCATTACAAAAGCGTATTCTATATATATCTTAAACCTACATATGCTGAAGTGAAAGTAGTCTTTCTTAGTTTAGTTTAAACCTATGTATTTATAGTTGATTGGGAAACAAGTTCTTTCAACTTATATTAATCCCTCTCAACTGTCCACTTTTTGGGTAGAACCAGTACTCAGGTACTGTGTACTTGGAGCAATATGCAGTAAATAGTCTTGCTCAAGGGCTAACATCACATGGTCAGTTTCGGGGTTCGAACCCGGGACCCTCCGCTCCTGAGTCCAATGTCTTAACCACTAGACCACAGATCCCCACTAGTCTACTTCAGTTAGAATACTCTTGCACAACTCAAATTATATTTCAAGTTAGTTTTTTTGTTGTGCTTATCTAGTTAAACTTAATGACAGAATCGTTTTCATTCATTAGAACTTGTCTAAAATTAGCAGCAAAACGATTTTATCTTCAAAAAAGCAATAACAAATACATCTTTCTGCTAAATATTTAATAACTTCATAATAATGCAACAGCTTTTTTGCTATTATTTATAGTAAAAAATAACTTCGCTTATTAAGGTAAAGCAAGTGTACAAGACAAATCCCAGAATATGAAAATTAACACGACTAATATCTTGTATAATTTAACGTTGACGTGTATGCCAAATTTTAAGAAAATTTTCCATCCAGTTTTGAATTTATGGATATTTTTTTCTTCTAAAATTGATATTTAAGGTGTCTTCTTTTTAGAAATAAGAGAACTCCAAATATTATGTTATATCCTCTTCCGGAGAAGTGTTTTACTATTGAGTATCATTTTGAAACAAGATATATCATTAGACAAACCAATTTAACATGTTACTCATCGTTTCGCTCAAATTATCCCAAATAAACCTATATAGTTAATTATTTACAAGCTTAACACGTTGCAGGCTGATTTTTCCATTTTTTTTCCTGCTGACTGTACTTTATTAAAAAAATCACCGAGCTCTTGATAGCCATACGATTTATTTCAGAATTGCCAAAAATATGTTTTTTTTAGACTTTGAATATATCAGGTAATAAAATTGTAATCAAATTTAGCACAAATAATTCAGTTAAAATTCATTTACAAAATAAAATTTGAAAGATTTATTCTCCATCTGGTAGAGAAATGCAGAAAAAAAGTGAAAGTGAAAAAGTAGGAAAAAACAACAATTGACCATACGTGTCAATTCCAAATTTTGATAATCTTGAATTGGAGGTGCAACATTATAATTATTTTCTCTGTCTAGAAGACTGCAGTTTTTACCTTCTGCTGTAGAAATGAAAAAATAAAAATCTACTTGGAATAGTCCTTTGTTGACCTATCGATGCGTTCACGGGCTGATTCTACCCATGCTACTTAATGTAAAGTATGTCCTGGGTGGGTACAAAGACCTACACGTATTTGGTAAATAGGTTATATCAAAGTCGTATAGATAGTTTCCATGTGATGTCATAGGCACTGATAAAACAGTTTAAGGCAGCCATCTTTGCAGGCAGAAGCCAATGCAGGTCGAAATCTGGAAATATATGTTTTATTTAATATCAAAACTATATTTTGATAATTTGAAAGTAAAAAATACAACCAAAAAGATATACTGTTTCTTTTGTTGAAGGATGAGGCAATAATTTTATTTATGTGTAGTTATTTTTTGTGCATTTATCAATTTTAAAAATAAACCAAAATGATACACTGTTCATTTTGTTTAAGGATGAGACAATAATTAGTTTTATTTCTGTGTATTAATTCTTTGTGCTTTTATCAATTTTAAAAATATTGCATTCTAAAAATATGAATTTCAAGAGCTTTCCAATGGTGTATAGCTTTTAAATTTTTGGACCAAAATAAAGAAATTACAAGAAAATAAAATTTACGCTTCTGTACAAATCTGAAAGTCCCTTGAAGTTGACATGAAAGATGGCTGCCAGGATAAGGAATCTTCACTGATGTGGAAACTATCTATTCCGTCAAACCTGTCTCTTCAGAACTGGAAACTTAAAAGATTTAGAAAGTCATCAACATTTTTCTCCCATATTTTTCACGTGCAATACGGATGCTTTAAACTTCAAGTTTTTGTTTTTTTAAGCTAAGTAAATTAGTGGAATTCCTTATATGTTTCAGTTAAGACGTCTATTGTACTTATTTTGACCCATATGTTCCATATCTCGAGCCTTTGCGGAACCTTTGCGGTCACACCTTTCCTGTACGCGTTATAGTGCACTTCAAATTTTGCTTTCTGTCTGAATGTTTGGAAAGGATATCTTTCGCAAGAACTTGAGATGTTAAACTCGTGTGACCTTAAAATGGAGTCTAGTATTGAAATTTAGGACCGGCGTTCAAGTAGAATTGCAAGATTAATATAATATTAGACGACACATAATCGAATCAAATTTAAGTATCTTGAATTGGGAACCCAGCGTCTTTCCAGATAATCAATAAATGAAACTCCCATCAAATTTCTTTTAGATGAACTTTCTTAAAAAATCTAAATTGCATCTTACATGTATGTACTTTGTGACTGAATGTAACAACAATGGTCGGCCGGGCAAATTAGATGGGCTTTATAGAGAAAATAATAATTTTATGGTAATATTTTCTCCTATGGCAAGAAGAGTGGAAAATCCTTTCAAGTCGCAGTCTTGATTGAGCACAACATTTGGCTTGATTTGACTTCAAAACGCGGCACCACGGACCAATGTTTCCCGGCCCGCCGAGATGTTGGTCCAAGTCACGCGATCCTTTTTAAGCTTCTCGAGCAGCGGAGACTCTGTCACGCTATCACTAATATGCTTATAATAATTTGTAATAAAGTATCATGACGTTTTTCTCTCTCCGCTCAGCGTTGGGAATACGATGAAAATCGCCGAAAATGCGCCGTGAATAGAATCATTAGGTTTCTTGCGTTCGTACAAATTAGAATCACAATAAGCGCATTCAACGGCACCGCGGGTTCCCGCGTTTCGCGGAGTAGACTGGTCTTCTGCTCCGCGAGACTGGGTCCCGGCGCAGCGGGATACTCGAACTCGATGAATTGTCCACAATTCTAACTCATTTAAGGGTATGAATTATTCTTTCAAAATATGGTTAACTAAGGTAAAGAATATGGAAATAACGTTACGAGAAAATTAAGTGGATGTTAGGTTAAATTGCTTTAAATTGATGTTGCCAGAGGGTGAAAATCGTCCCTACTGGCGATTGTTCAATTGGTGGGCAAAATTAGACAGGCTGTATGAATCTGATGCGCAGAGATGATGCGACTTTAATTGTTTTATTGTTTCCGTAGAAAGGAAATATAAATGGTTTATTAAACATAAATTACATTGAGGCCAAAAAGAGAATTGAATAAACTATATACTTAAGTGTATTTATTATAATTATCATTTATTATTATTATTATTATTATTATTATTATTATTATTATTATTATTATTATTATTATTATTATTATCATTATCTCTTCTTCTTATTATTATTATAATCACCATCACCATCATCATCATTATTTTTAAGCGTTCAAATTATTTAGAAGATAAGTATGCGAGTTAACAATTTAACCGATGTCCAATATCTTAACATATTTTTTATTTGCTTTAGAATCCCCTTCCAGTTCAGAAATACAGAACACCACATAGAAGAACAAAAAAAAAATTCAAAAATCTTCAGTATTTTTACCAAATCCATAAGGCGAAAGACGAAGCAATGCCAAGCAATGCCATTTTCCCATCGTATCGCGATTCATTTTTAGTCCATTTCCTTCCTTTGACAGCACGGGAGTAGAACCTGGATTGGGTTACTGCAAGTTTCTGTTAATGTCGAGTGATAAATTGCAGCGACGGTATAGGCTGTCAACTAGCGGAACCATGCTTCGAATGGCGACGCGAAAGTGTTTTTCAAGCACTCCGAGAACTGCCTTAGAGCTCTGGCGTCCTTTTTTCATGCAAAACAAGAGCATGATGGGAAATCATTCGCCAAAAAAATGTTGTGATCTTTTTTAAGTTCTTCAAGATCCACTTCATCTCTGGCATCTTGTTTCCCCTTCTGACAAAGGGGGCCACCCTTAGCCGAGTGGTAGGGTCCCCGACTTGAAACTCCTCTGGTTGCTCACCACGTGGGACTCGTGGGTTCGAGTTCCAATCGGGGCGTCGGACTTTATGTCGGAAGGCTGAAAAGAATCGCAACGCCTCCAACCTAAAAGACAAAACAAGTTTAAAAGGCACCATGTTCACATATAGCCTAATCTAATTATCGGAGGTGACATTTATTCCATATTTAAACATTTTTTTTCTATTTTTTTTAAAGAAAAAATAAACGAAATAGAAATTTGACTAGGTCGCTTTAACGCGTATAATTAAAAACCAGCTGAAGAAGCAAATTGCAATAACCGAAAACTAATCCTAAGTTCAAAAGTACTTTGTGCGCCGTTCGCTAAGCGAAAGTCCATCTTCAAAGAAATTTATTCTTGAAATTAAAATGATACTGCTGCTATAAAGTTAAGCTTCATATATTATATTCCACCAGCACGTGATAGCATTTGACAAGGAACACATTAAATCATTGGGCGTAGATCCGAGTGACCATTGTGTACTACAGTGTGTTATTTATTAATCAAATGTGTGCATGCAAAACACAGGTTATCATTCTGGCCGTATAGACAAATACACAAAAGGACAGCAACACACACATACCAAATCTTGAATATCCTGTGTTTTTTTCAAGTAGCGCGTAAAAAAGATATTTTCAGCCTTAAGTGTCAATATAACACGTGTCTTAATATAAACTAGATATATTTGAAAGAGATAATAAATATGTCATATTTATGACTTTATATCACCCAAACATGTCTAAAAACAACACCCTTAACGTTAGTTCCCTTACAAAAACAATCACCTTACAAAAACAATCACTGCATCTACTGCCCTTTTTGTCCTCAAAGTTCAAAACTGAGATTTACCGTGTCAGGACCATTTCGGCTCTCTGCAGAATTGTACGGGAATCGTTCTATTTCGAAATAGAAACCAAGATCAAATTTCTAGGCCCGGCGCTCATAAAATGTCCCCGATTTATGCAGGAGCGAATTGATTTTCTCATCAGGGTCTGTCATAGAAAATGATGGACCAGTATTTCCTTTTACGTTTTTTTTTTCTTTTCCCTGGTGCCATGGACTTCTAGAATTGGAAGATGTTCCTGGGATTGTGTAGTGTTTTTCTTCTTAGAAATTTTCTGATAATTTCGATGTTGTTTATTCGTTTTATTTGTCGATTTTCCGCTCCCATTTGTTATTTTTTTAAATTATTTCCTCTTATTTTTGCAACTGCTGTCTTTCGTATATATATCAAGAATAATTAGAATTCATGCAGATAATATTGATTTTGTCACATCTCATACCACTTGTCGTATTCATAAAAAATATTAGATTTTAATTATAAAATAATAATTTATTATTTTTTTCTAACTTAAACTTACAAATTTCTTTAATTTTGATTATAAAACACACACACACAACATAGACATTTTTAGTTTAAATGACTTTATGAATGACAACTGAGAAACTTCTTGTATCCAATGAAATATGCCAAGATTTAAGAATATTCCTTCGTTTAAGTCAGAAAACATAACATAGATTCTCTATGAATCCAACCACAGAACTCACAAATAGATGCGTCAATCTGATAAGGTTAACGAAAATATATCGCATAATTCTAAACCACACGCGCATGGGAACGGCAAACTAGTTTCGATTTTCGTTTCAGACTATTTCAAGCTCTTTAAAGATGATAAAAACACAAGCGACTGTTAAATTTAAAAATACACGGTGAAGAGGGTGTTGCGATAAAAAGGATGTTAACATAGACTTAGATATTTGCAAATTAGAATGTGCGAATTTGAATGTGCGAATTAGAAGGTGTTGATTGGAATGTGCGGATTAGAATGTGCGGATTAGAATGTGCGGATTAGAATGTGCGGATTAGAATGTGTGGATTAAAATGTACGGATAAGACTGCGCAGATTAGAATGTGCGAAATAGAATAAGAATGTGCGAATTAGTATGTGCGGATTAGAATGTGGAAATTAGAATGTGCGGATTAGATTGTGTGGATTAGTATGTGCGAAATAGAATTAGAATGTTTGAATTGGTATGTGTAGATTAGAATGTGCAAATTAGAATGTGCGAACAAGAATGTGCAAATAAGAATGTGCGAATTTATGTGCGATGTAGAATGTGCTAATTGGAATGTGCGAATTAGAATGTGCGAATTAGAATGTACACTGATTATACTTCGAGAAACGCGAATCCTTTCCTCCGGCAGGTTTCTTTGGTTAATTTTAATCGTAGTGTGTTAATGCAACCTTCTCAGACAAAGGCTTTTTTGAGATTGTGATTGGCATAAGTTCAGATCTTAATTTCATTATAATGAGAGATTACAACAGTTATAGTCCATCAATAAAAGATCTACATGTTAACGGTGGTATCAGACAGTATGGACCTTTTACCATATAATAAGTTACTGTTACATGAGAATATCCCGCAAAATGCTGTAGCCTATATTGGTGCCCCACACCCATTTGAAAAGTAAAGCACCACACCTTACGCGTCATTACAAAAGTGGTTTTCTTTCAAAGCCACGCAGCACAGATAGCTATTTTAAAACTAATGAAAACATGTGGCAACTTACTCTTGAGATCGCGTAACATAATTATTCCGGTGATCAGCTGTGACGTCAATATTTACTTTTAGCTGAAATACAAACCGTGCTTATTTATAGATGTGGAAAATAATGGAGATCGAAAGCGATATATTTTAGGTTTAGACAGTGTAGCAATTGTAGTAATGATATAAAATGCCTTTACTTACAAGTAACTAGAAGTTAATGCAGCAATTATGCACACATTCTCCCAGAACATTGGTAAGATGTTGTCTCAATATATAGGACATAGACAAACTATAAGATACCAACTTCAAAAGTCGGCGAAATCATTTTAATTCCTTTTTGTACTGGCGCTAAGCTAGCTACGTGCGCCTGATTATTTACGAGACCCTAAAGTGTCAGTATTAATTTATATCTCTTTGTAAGAAAATTTTAAGCGACTCTGTCACAATTTGTCAAATTTGCCTTTTTAAATTTTAAATAAAAATACAAAAATGTTGAACCACATTTTTTTTTAATTTCAACTATATAGGCCGTAGACTCATCCACTTTCAGAAGGCTGGTGGAATCATCGAAGATGTTTAAACATTTCAGAGCACATTGATTTTTAAACATTTTCCTATTTTTATAGCTTAATTCAGACAACTTTTAATATCATTTAAATTTGGGGATCTGATTTTAAAGGTGGCATCCGTCAGTCTGGACAATTGCGACTCTCTCATGCATCCAAATAAATTATTGTTACCTGAAAAGATCCCGCAATATGCAATTTATTGCTGCCATACATCCATTTGATTAGAATTTTACCCACTTGTCATGTCATTACAAACATGTACTTGCTATCCGAGCCACGCTGCACAGTTACATATAGCTATTTTTAAACTAAGAACACCTCTTGCTTTTAACATAATGTTATATGAACATTCAGGCAATCAGCTCTGACGTCGGTATCTGTTTTAGGTTAAATCCCATTGTGGTTATTTATAGATTTGTTTATTTGCTGATTTGGTTTATCGCCCTATCAGGAGTATTTCTGTTATTTGGAGATGGTATCCACTTGAAGCAGATATAGCGCTGTCTTCACTGTGTATAGCATGCCGTGAACACTTTGGTCTGTTACCACTCCCAGGCACATTATTCTGACACCGGGCCAACCAGTCGTAGAGCTACCCTTATATATGCTTGAGCGTTTGCAAGTGAGCCATAACACCACCATTTTAACGACTTTGGGATGTCATTTGATTCGAATCCGGGTCCTCCCGTACATGGAGCCGACTCTCTACCGGTTGCACAATCAGGTCCGGTCAGAAGTAAATCTGGTGCTGCCTTCACTTTGTATAGCATGTCGTGAACACCTTACATTTCAAAGTAGAACTTCTCAGATATGCCCAAGTCGGGGCGAACGCACTTTGGTAGTATAAGATATGAATAGAATTGCAACACTTATTGTTCGTCGTTTACCACTTTATGTTTCGTTAGAAATACTTATTTTAACTTAGAACATAACTGTTCAGGGAACTAAACACTCTCTTATACTGTCAGTTAATTTCATAAATATTTAAGAGGAAGGAACGTTAATTCTGATGGAACTAGACTGTCTGCTATCTCACTTTCTTCCTTGTTGTCTGCTACATCTGCAGTTGCAATCTGCAGTCTAAACATCGGCATACTCGGTTTCTTGACCCCAACAGCTGCGAATTCCTATTAATGCCAGCTACCTTCTAATAATAACATACACTTAACTGTTGCAAGCTATGCTTTTAGAAAACGGAATACTCGGTTCTTTCCCTGAAAAAGTATCTCACAGAACAGCTGCGATTTCCTATTTGTTATTGACTGCTACACTATCGCCAGCATAAAATGCTAGCAATAAGAGACACTGCTCTCCTGAGCGGCTCCCATAAAAATTCACACATCTCAAACCATGGAAGCGTGACTCGGACAGTTATTCAGATCCCATGGCCCTATCTCACGCACACGCCATTAACTTACTACTGGATTGGTGTCCGGAATTGTCAGGGCTATACTGTTGTAGTGAAAAAGCATAGCGTTAGAAGAAAGTGTACCAATTAACGGGTTAGCTTGGTTTCTTAAATAACTTTTAAGGTAGTTCCCGACAGTTTGCCTATATCAAATACATGTAACAATATTTTAACACATCTATAGAGAAATCTAGGCATTACTTCTACAAGAACTCATTCTTTAGTGTAAATAAAGACGATTTTGAACAATATCTACATTGTTAGGCAGTATAAAGCGCAAAACATCCCTCTAAATGCCCATTCTTTCCAAAGCTATAAATAAGCACAACGGGGATTTCAGCTAAAATAGATTTCGACGACAGAGCTGATTACTCGCAAAAGTAAGTGTTGACATGGTTTTCTCAATTTAAAAAAAGCTAACTGTTCAGAGTGGATATAAAAGATTTTTTGTAATAACAAATTGGTTTTTATGCTTTATTTTTCACATGGATGTAGTGCTCCAATATGCAGCATTTCTCAGGATATTCTTAATCAATAATTTTAGTGCACGAGAGACAAAAAGTGCAAACTGCACAATTACTTTTAAGGAAAAGGGTATACGGAACACAAATGTTAAATGAGTTTGTCCTATTTAAAGTAAGTGCACTCTTGATTTTACTCGCAAGATTGAATTTATGTAATTTGCAAATGGATGTCTATAATAGAAGTAAACATTTTGACACTATAAAATAGTAGTATAAACATATGCAATGTGCTCTCTTCCTTGTTGTCTGTTACATGTTTTTTTTTTTGTTATTAAAAACTGCATCGTTAACAGCGGTATATACTCATCTCTTTTCATTTCAAAAGATCTCACCAAACAGTTGCGATTTTTTATTATTGCTCGCTACTCTAATGCTCCCATAAAAATGTTATTGGCGCAGCTCTGGGGGTGCCTCTTATCGAATGCATTTTATGGGGACGAAAGCGTTGCAGGCAATAACATGAAATTGTAGCTGCTCTGTGATACCTTTTTTTCAGAGAAAAGAACTGAGCATTCCGTTTTTAACACTGTAGCTTGCAACAATAATTTTTTGCTTGCAATTATAAACAATGTAGCTAGCATTTATAGGAATTCGCAGCTGTTTGGCAAAATAACTCAAGAAACCGAGTATTCCGATGTTAGCTAAGCCGCTTGTATTATACAGATGTAGCAGTGAACAAGGACAGAAAAACAAAGTAACAAATAGTCTACTTCCCATCAGAGTTGTGGTTCATTACTGTCAAATGTTTATGTAATAAATCGACAATGTAATAGAGAGTTTAGTTCCCAGGATAGTCATCTTCTTGCACATGCTCTCTACGGCACCTTGAATGTCAATCGTACCTACTCGGCGATCTCCGGCAAGCTTCGGAGATAATGCCTCGTATGTAATTGTAGGAATACACCAGTTGGTGATTTGCCCCGGCGAATAACTTCTCATTGCATTATGTAAACAAAGATGGCTGACTTTTCAAAGTGCATGCAGTACGCTTTAGATATGATGGAGATTTAATACTCCTTGAAAGAAGAGCATATTGCTTTGTTGAAGAATATTTTTAACTTAGTTGATACTGTATGTATATTACCAACATTTGGTAAAAGTGTAATATACCAGTTATTACCCTGCATGCACTCGGATCACGCTTCGGTGATGTCTATATTCGAAGCTTGCCGGAGATCGCCGAGTAGGTATGATTGCCGTTTTGGAAGTAGTTCGTCAATATGGCGGCGACAGCATTATTTCCGAAGTGATTACCTAGAGGACGGAATTACCCGAGGAGTTCCGAGTGCTTGACTGTCTCACATCCAAGTGCTTTCCTGTTGTTCATAAAAGGCACATAGAGTGGCGCCAGTTAGAATCAGTTTTAAATTGTGTTGTATGAGCTGATAAAATGTCTATATAACTGTGGTGTTTGCAATGTCGCTATTCCAGCAGGGTTCCAAATTATATTCGTCATTCTCACATTATGCGTCATACCTGACGATTGAAGAAATTTGAATACGACTTCTACCATACTTAAAATCTTGAAGATTGTCTCGCAAAACATGGCGCGCTTAGAACAACCTGTATTGATTATCTTATGATTCGGTCATTCGATGATTCGATATTTTAATTACGTTCGTCCTTTACTTTTCGTAACTTGTAAAATTGTGCCAAATCTCGCATTTGGCCCCTACAGTCACAACTGTTTATATTAAGAAAAGAAAATGATACGGCTATGACTAACAGTTGATTAATAAGATAATGAGCGTAATTTGAATTTTATGTGTTTTTATAGTTATTGAAATTATTAAGTTGCGAAAAGGACGACTCTTGAAACCGTCTGCTTGAAATAAAGCAAGGGTCGTAATTTTACCAGTATTCTGCTATCATATCCGTGTAAACCATATATGAACTAAATTTGCAAACCATTTTAAGAGCATTCGATAAAACGACGCATGGAGGGACAGGCCCAACTCTAAATGCTCTCCCGCAATTTTCGAACAAATTATATCTGCCTTAGGGCTAACATTTGTCATTTTGTACCATTTTTTTTTCTTTTGAAGAAACAAATAAATTATTGTTGCCTGAAAGGATCCCGCAAAATGCAATTAATTTATGTCTTACATCTATTAAAAAGTGAAGCATGACACCTCACTCGTCAGTACAAATATGTATTTCATATCTGAGCAGAAATCCCCACCCTGCATCACAGATGGATTCAGGGGCGGTATATAATGGGGGATGCCCCCCCCGACCAGGTAAAAGAGTAGCAATGTAAAAACACATACTTGTAAGCTTAAAAATTCTAATTTACCGTGATTAAGTTGAATGTCTCTTGATTCATACCCCCCCCCCCCCCCCCCTGCACAATCATGCCACCAAATCTGGATCCGCCCCTGCCGTGCATATTTATAAATTTGTATAAAGTAACATTTAGAGCGAATTATTTCATGATTATTACTGTCTTACAATTAAGATAGTGCTAAAACTCGGTTTTTCTTTCTTTTTTTTTTCTTTTTCAGACTAAAGTGGTGTTTTGTTGTGGTTTTTTTTTCGGAATAATGCCCCAATTTCCTCCAAACAAGGCGTTGGTATATGTATATGTTATAAAAAGACTGTCGGTTGGCGACCCTTCATACGCCGATCTTTGACAACATTCACTATAACAAATGAAAATACCGATGAAGAGTATTCTACCAATTTTCACATGCCAGTGTTTTTTATCTTGCATGTATCCGCGGAAGAGGCGAATATTATGATTAATTTAAATTAATATTCTTGGATTTTCCATGACAATTAACACTTGGGCGTTACTAAAACTGTTTCTTCTTCTTTCAAAGAGAATTAATGCGGCCTAATTGGCCCGCACGCAGGTTATTTTACATTTTCATCTTGGGCTTATTTAAGCAAGAAACTAATCCGATACTG
>CM017556.1:40973974-41023974 GCA_007844125.1 Sinonovacula constricta
TGCGAAGATTAAGTACATCAAGGGGATTATTTCGTCAAAGCCCAGATGTCATACAGTTATGGGTAAAGATGAGATTACATAGGCGTAGGAGGTAGGGCGGCAGGGACAGAGGTCGCTACATTTAATCATCAAGTCGCCGTTTAAATATATCGTCCTTGCACTCCACCATAAAAAACACACACAAACTCTTAACACACACACAAAAAAGCTTACTTTACTAGCATTAACACAATTATATTCATATGAATAAGACATATACTGTCAAAGAATACATAGACATGCATATTAAGTGCTACATTTAAACAATACAACTAAAGGCAAAATTTTATTGAAGTCATAACATGTATAAACGTGACCCCTCACCCGATAATGCTAGACGTTCATACGCGCTTGTGTTGGATTGATGTATGGCGTTGGCGGGAATAAATTGATCAATATACAATAGAGATGGAGATGTCAATGTTTCAGAATAGAGCCTTTAAAACTTTAAAATGCATGCGTTTATTAGTGTTAATTGATTTTTGTAATAGGTGCATTTATTTAATTTTCAAACAACGCATTTCTTTTAATATTCAGATATGGATTTTTTTAATTTAAAGATTCTATAAAAAAATAAAAGCCAGCAACTACCTTATAGAAACGTTTTGATATCTCGAATTGTTGTCATTGCAAAAATAAAAAAATGAAAAAATAAGAAGAATAAATAGCAAAATAATCCCCATTACTTGAGGACTTTTTCGTAATCAAAGTCCTTACTACGTTCTAGACCAAATTTATAAAAATACATTGCTGCAATAGGTTTATTCTTGAAATATCGGGAGAAACTAAACGGGTGGTGTACAATCTAAAGAGCCATCATTGCAATATATTCAAGAGGAAATAGGTATAAAAATCATTTGTCAAACATGCCATAAACATGAATATCACAAAACAAGACACAACATAGCGTGGTGTGTACAGTGAAGCGGGTGGGTGGGGTATGTAATACCGCTGTGCGTATATTCTGCGGCGCCGAGCCCTGAGCCCCTCTCGAATCACGGTCCTAAAGACAGACGGACATATATCAGATATCGAGGTCAACATTTCCGTTGTTGCTTTCAAGAAGAACTCGTCAGTACGTGTGTCAACTTTAAATATATATCACACTTGTATTAAGATCATTTCGTTTGACAAAACACCGATGGAACGATAAATTGTTAATTTTGATTATTTTATTTAAAAAAAGGCTTGTCAGTAAGGTTTATCGTTCCTACAATATTTAAATTATCTGGAAATATTTTCCACTTGAAGCAGATCCAGTGCTGCCTTCACTGTATATAGCATGACGTGTAGATCTGACATGACACCACACTCAGTCACATTATCCTGACACCGGGCTGACCATCCGTGGAACTACCCTTATATTAGCTTGAGCACAAACAGGAGAGCTATACCAGGACCATTTTTACGACTTGTCGCGGCCCGGGTCTGAACTAAGTACCTACAGTTCGTAGTGTTAACACTTTAAACGAATGCGCTACCAAGATCGGCCAAATGTCGAAATGTATTTTATTTATACACATGTCTCTAAAGAAAAATAATCCTACATTTATGTATTATATGATTATGGGAAGGAAAATGTTAAACGAGGGTCACTCTCGAAGAGATAAATAAAAGATTAAGACTTGTAAGGATGAGTGGTAAGGATTTTTTTTCTTTGAAATGGTTTACAAAATAAGAAAAGACAACCTCTTGTCAAACCACATTCGAGGAGTTCATTATAATTAACCCTCCATGTTTTGTGTAAGACTTGAAAGACTAAAACTTAAATACCATGAAACAAATGACCCAGAAATAAACTTACTTGAGTACTGCATGCTGTAGCTTAAACTTGGTTTTACTAAGACGACCGTCTGCTGTGTCCTCTTCACCCGCAGCCGTCTTGCGAGCAAGGGCGACAACTTTTGTAAACATTTTCTACACGTCTTTCGACGATGAAGATAATTTTACGTAAAAGATCGAACCTTCGTGTCGCATATAGCGATAATTCAACACATATGTATCACAAATATATGTAAAAGTTACAATAAAAGTTATCGTCATGTAAATGAATATCGGTTAATTGCACGTTCTGATTAAAAAAATAAAATAAATGTATTGTCTAAGAACGACATGATTAAATAAGAGGAATTCAAATGTTATATATGAGTGCGGTTATTCATCGTAACGTTTGTAAAAACACAGTATGTATACATTTTTAAACGTGCATTTAACAGTATCAACAATGCATCACAATCATTTTATCCATGGTTAAGAACAGTCAATTCCTCCTTGCAACATATCGTTTACCACAATGTTTATATGAAGTGAACCACTCCAACAACAAAAAAACTTCTCACTTTTCATTATTATTATTAGCAGAGACAACTATCGCAGTTAAAAATAGAAACGGCTTTCACAATTAAAAAAAAAGAATAATTAGCTATCCAATAAATACTAATTAAGCCATCCTCATCACGAGCTGAAGCACTAACAGTAGTGTACTTGTGTAACCAATGACACTCAAACATACCCAACGTATAGCACCTGACAGTAATGGACAGTCACGCCGAATGGACATCAATGACTAAATAAATGTCCCATTAAGCCGTGCCTTCAATATATAAGACACAGATGCCTAGCAATAGCAGAACATCTTTATTTCAATAAATCAATGCAAGAAAATGGCGCGTAAAATCCATCTCAATTATGAACGTTGGAATAATTTCAAATGTCCATTAATATCCAATACTTCTATGTACTTAAGTCCTCTTTAAACACTCTTCTAACACACTTCTGTTATGAATACTAATGTATTACAGTATCCGAGTGTACGGCTCTTGACACCAAGACAAATGCTCCGCACATCAAACTTCTTTTCTATCGGTACCCGGCATTTCCGATAATTCATAAGCAGGCGCGGACGTTAAGCGCCAACGAAGCGTGGAAACTGGTCTTTTCATTACAAAATTTAATCCTCGCAAATTTCAAAGCTTCCTTACTGAAGACTTTTCTTACATACTAGAACTTACATTTATTACTAAGCCGTTTTCAAGACTAAGCGGTAACTGTATATACATATGAATGCGTTACAAATCAAAGAATGGAGGTTGAATGCAGTTGGGTTTATAAGATAAGTTTCCAAACACTGCATCGTTTACTCTTGGTCCGCCAAGCAAGTGTTAATACGGATTATGCAAATAATGAAGGTTCAGACCAGCCACCAGTTTAAAGCTGTCTGATCTGGACATACACTATATGCTGTTAAATCTCTAGAAACATATATTTTAACTTGTACAATGTACATACATTTCATACGAATTTAGCTTTGTTTAGATTTTTATTTCTTTTAAGAAATCCACCGCAACGATCCATGATGATCATTAAAACGATGTTCAATTATTTTGGTAGAGAAAGACCCCAGAAAAATATCTTGGTAGAACCACCGGCGCACCGCAGGTCAGCTGAAAGTCATTCTCGCTTTAAGTTTGATACTTCTTGACGCACGCGGAAAAAGCCGGGGAATCAGTGGAGCAACAAGTCAGCGACTCTACCACTCAACCACGCGCGTCCCTCGTAAAGGTGGAATCCGGCAGTTTGCCTGCATCAAATTCATGTAACAATACCTTACCACTGCTGTGGAAAATTAGGGCGTAGTTTCTGCATAAACTCATACTTAATGTTAAAGCGGTCTTGAAGACTGCCTACATTGTGAGATAGTGCAAACCGCGATAAAAACACTTAAAGTTCAATCATTCCAAATCCATAAATAAGCACGATAGTGATCTCCACTAAAGATTGATAACAACGACAGAGCGGATTACCCGAATGACGATATTACTTGATCTCAAAAGTGAGTTGTCATGTGGCTTTCCTTGTTTTAAAAAAAGCTTTCCCTGCAGCCTGGCTCAGATAGGAAATACCTTTTTACAATAAGAAATGGGGATTTGTGTTTCACTGTTCACACTGATGCAGGGCATAAATGAGCAGCATTTTGCACGATTTTTTCAGGTAAAAATGACTGTTTGGTTATTTGAGGAAAAAATATTTTCGTATAAACTGTCGGAACTTGTTCGACTAAGAAAATGCGATTTTGAAACCACGGGCACCCCTCTTAGTTTGGATTAGTTACCAATACAGAAGACCAGGGATTATATATTCTGCAGAGATATGCAAAGTTTGGCCTGGTGTTACGGTGATGACGTCAGGGTGGTGAAAAACATCGATAACACCAATGCGATGTTCCATTGTAGAAGGATCATCGGCGTACATTGGCAGCCGACAAACCGTGAAGGATTCACAGGGCGGCGCCAAACGAAGATTATCTAAAGAAGTTAATTAAAAAGTTACGCATACATGTCTACCTTTTTATCATCCCGATTAAGTACTTATTTCTCAATTACATCAACATCTTAGAATATGACTTAGTTATAATCATGCCGGAAAGGGTAAACTACTTATAAGATATAACTCTTCTTATCTCTTAATAGGTAATGATTTAGGTAATCTACGACTGGTACAATACTTCCAAATGTCGTATATTTCCATATTTATTTATTAAAAAGAAAACTTTTTATAAAAATATTGATAAAAAAGCAACAAAAAAGCAACCAATGCACTCTATGTAGATCTTGAATTTAAATAAAATAATTGAATTCAGAAGCTTAATTGATAACGTTTTTATCTTCATCGCCATGTTTAAGGGTTGCATCCAACAGTTTTTCTAAACATGTAAAATATCTTACCACTGCTTTGGAGATATTTGAGCATAATTGCTGCATAAACTCATACTTTCGTTTAAGTAAAGACGATGTTAGTATAAATCACGAAATAGTTCACCCTAAGTTTTCATTCTTTCTTCATCCATAAATAAGCATATTATTGGTTATCTGATAAATATAAATATCTACGTCAGAGCGGATTACCAGGATG
Source organism: Sinonovacula constricta (assembly GCA_007844125.1). Taxonomy (NCBI): domain Eukaryota; kingdom Metazoa; phylum Mollusca; class Bivalvia; order Cardiida; family Solecurtidae; genus Sinonovacula; species Sinonovacula constricta. The sequence continues at coordinate 40,978,925 of CM017556.1, forward strand.
ACGATACAACATGATCTCAAAAGTGAGTTGGCACATTGTTTTCATTGTTAAAATAGCTATCTCTGCAGTGTGGCTCGGATAGGAAATACCTGTTTGCAATGACGAGTGGAGATTTATGCTTTTACTGTTCACACAGATCCAGGGCATCAATGAAGAGAATTTTGCAGGCATTTTTGCCAGGTCACAATGACTTTTTTTTTTAATTTTTAAGAAAAGTTGTTTGGTCCAAACTATCGGATTTCACCTTTAATTATTAAAAAGTACAGACCCATTGACATGGGTAGATGTAAACTGTTGCCTTCAACGCTGATGTTTAGCAAGATGAACGATGAACTAGTTTATGAATGTAAATAGATGCATAACTAAAAAGATCAATAAATAAGAAAGTGATGGCATGGGTAATCCGTATCTTTGAATAACACGGGTGTATATAATCGTATTCTTAAAGGTAGTAGCCCACAGTTTGTTTATATCAAATGCACGTAACAATATATTCCCACTGTTTTGAAGGATTTATGCATAATTTATGTATAAACTCATACTTTAGTCTAAGTACAGAGGATTTCGAACACTGACCATATTGTTAGAAACTACAAATTGCGGTAAAATTTTCATTATTTCCTAACCTATAAATACGCACGATAGTGATCTCTTCTTAAAACAGATATCGACGTCAGACTTGACTACCTGCATAAAGATAAAACGTAGTCTAAAAAGTCAGTTGTCACGTGGTCTTCTTGGTTTAAAAAAAAAACTATCACTGCAGCGTGGCTCAGATAGGAGATACATGTTTGCAGTGACAAGTAGAGTTTTATGTTGCACTGTTCACACATGCCTAGGACATCATTAAACAGTATTTTGCATGACCTTGTCAGGTAACAATGACTTACTTCCTTATTTGAGAATAATATTTGGTGCAAAAACTGTCGGATACCACCTTTAAATTGAAGTATTGATGATTTATGTTTATTTTATATTCATGTCTGTTATTGTCGTGACATGTACGATCAGCTACCTCACTGGTGCATGTACCTGTAGTAATAAGTTACTTACATGCTAATTTGATTGACAGTTTTAATCATTTTTGAAGACCTAGATACAAAATTACAATTTTTAGCGATAATGGTTATAATTATACTCGTGAAGTTTTATTATAATTATTTTCATTTAACCGACCCTATTAAATTATACACTACTTATTATGTTTATATTTTATTTAAAAATGATAAGCGAACTGACTATAAAAATGCTAAGTGGCATAAATATGCAAGGCCTAAATGTATACTTCTCGATGCAAGGACTAATGAAATATCTCCGATTACCCATTAAATGGGTCATACCTAATGTTTATAAGAAACAAAATTGAACCACAGTTTGTTACTGAAAGATTGAGCTGATCATCTATCAAAAGATGTCTTCATACAACACAATAATTTATCGGCAAAGAGGTATCATTTTATGAATGTATCACAAGTTAAATAGTATAGGCATTGTTCGGTTTAACCTGTTCTTATTTATTTTTGTAAATGTAGCATAACGTGTTGCTAGCGACTGAGCGCCAAACAGCGTAGATCCAGATCAATGCTATTTTGTAAATGACATTATCTTCATTAGTCACAACTTTCAAGGTGGTATCCGTCAATTTGGTCCAAACTTTATTTTCTCAAAAAACCAAATAAGTCATTGGCACCTGAAAGGGTCTTGCAAAATGCTGTTCATTGATGCCAAAGATCTTTGTAAACAGTCGATGATAGATCTCCACTCGTCATTGCAAACAGGTGTTTCCTATCCGAGCCACGCTGCAGAGGTAGCTATTTTTAAACTTAGAAAAAGCACGCGAACCCTTACTTTTATATAGTCATGCGGGTAAACCGCTTTGACGTCGATCGATATCTATTTTTAGCAGAGACGACTATCGCATTTTTTTAGAATTGGTAATACGAAACAATTGGATAAATATTTTTACGATTAGTACAGTGTAACAATAGTGTTCAAAGTCGTCTTTATACCAACTAAAGTATGGATTTATGCAAAGAAGTATGACCAGATACCCGCCCCGCCCCCCGCCCCCCCCCCCCCCCAATCAATGGATCAATGGTTGTATGTTGGTATGTGTATTTGATATAAGCAAACAGCATGATACCACCTTTAAAGATGGTACCATACAGTTTTCTTATATCTCATATATGTAACAATATCTGTAAATAAGAACGAGAGAACCGGACCTGGTAGCGCAATCGGTAGAGCTTCGGCTCCAGGTACCGCAAATGGTTGGCCCGGTGTCAGGATAATGTGACAGGGTGTGGTATCATGCCAGGTGTTCACGGCATGCTATACACAGTGAAGGCAGTACTTTATGCTTCAATTGGACACCGTCTCTAGATAACTGAAATACTGTTTGTGGGGACAATAAATACAATAAACAAACAGTCAGGCACCAACTTTAGCTAAAATATTCTTCTGTCCATATACATATAAGACTATTTGAGATGGCCTGACGACGCGTGGCTCAGATAGAAAATACATGTTTGAAATGACGATTGTGGCGTTATGGTTCACTTTTCAGACAGGTGTAGGAAATCAATAAACAACATTTTGTGAGATCTGTACAGATAACAATTATTTACAAATATCTTATGAAAACATGTTTTTATCCAAACTGCCGGATACCACCTTTAAAGGTCCATTTGTCTGTAAAATTGTGTATTGTTTATTTAACACGTCTATGATAATTAGCTTACTCTCATGGACACCTGAAGACTGGTCAGAAAGGTATTAACAATCACGAACCACTTGACCAAAGTTATTACACTGACCACTGGTCATTGTCCAAGTTCATGTCAAAGGTTAATACTAATAATATTTATCTGGAATAATATGTGTCAAATTTGTGAGTCGTCAGGCCGTCTCAAATAGTCTTATATGTATTCGGACAGAATAATATTTAAGCTAAAGTTGGTGTCTGTCAGTTTGTTTATTGTCCCCACCAACAGTATTTCAGTTATCTAGAGACGGTGTCCAATTGAAGCAGATATAGTGCTGCCTTCACTGTGTATAGCATGCCGTGACAACTGCCATGATACCACATCCAGTCACATTATCCTGACACTGGGCCAACGAGTAGTGGAACTACCATTATATTTGCTTGATCGTTAGCAGGGGAGCTATACCACTACCATTTTCAACGATGTTGGTATGTCGCGGCCCGGGATCGATCCCGGGGCCTCCCGTACCTGGAGCCGACGCTCTACCGATTGCGCTACCAGGCCCGGTAACCACATTTTTCGGGGGAATGCTGCATAATAATTAATGTAAGTAAAACTGTTTATAACACTACCACAATTGTTGCACAGTACACATCGTGAAATATATCGCTTTGAATCGCCATAATTTTCATATCTATAAATAAGCATAATGGGATTTCAGCTAAAAACAGATAACTACGTCAAAGCTGATTACCCGATGGATCATTTAACGATATTTCTTATAACATAATCAAAAGCGTTGCGATGGTTTTCAACTTTATTTAGTAATTTAAAGCCCATCCACTTTAAACATGCAGTCCTAAATATGCATACCTTCGCCAATACAAGTTTACAGGCTGGTACAATATTGAAGCAATATTTTAAATATATTTTTGTCGACAATACTGTACAATTTAATGTAATTTGTAATTTAATATTAATGAATATTAAAAATAATCATTTGACCAATTTTTATGTCTAATTATTTGTTTCCTTGTGACTTAATGGTTCCATCAGGGCCTGTGATATATACCTTGTATACATGGCCTATTATAAAGTGTTGTACATTACTGTCGTCAGATGTATTTATTTATTGTAAATTGATCACACGGCACAATCAAAATACATACTTTATCTACATTTAATGTGCAAATTGATATTTGTGCAGTAACCGATGAAAAAGTGGCTCCAAGTATATTTCGGCTAGATAAATATAAAGCACTCAAACTGTAAAAAAATAATAATTATTTTTCTAGCAATCATATAATGATCACGTGCACAATATTCTCTTTGATGTTACAGTTTGGCAAATATGACACATAAGCGAAAAAACAACAACAGCACAAAAACCAAGACTTTATATCAATGAAACGCAAACACGCGATTTTAGTTCCCAGCGACAATTTGACACAATGGTTATTTGCTTTGTTTTTCTGACACAGAAAACAATAATAAAAAGTCTAAAAAGATAAATGTCTATGTTTGAACCCTTAAAGAAACTTAAATTGAAATACCTATCATTTAAACTATATAACAAAGAAATGTTCACTATTTTTTTTTAAATATTTCTTAACTTACAGTTATAAAATCTTTAATCCTATGATTTTTCCTTTCAACTAAACAATTTTGATTATTTATGGAAAATTCTAAGTTTAAATGAGAACAAAAGAAAACTTTCTTCTTTATGGATACCATCTCTGGTTTATAACGTGCTACTCAGCCAATGCTTTGTCAGCCAATTATAATATCGTAATAATACATTTATAGTCATATTATTGGCGACATCCAGCTAATTATTGGTGGAGGAAGACCCCAGAACTATAGCTGGGCAGAACCACCGGCACACCGCAGGTTAGCTGGAAAACCTCCCCACATGAAAGTTCTCGCCACAACCGGGACACGAAACCAGGCGGTAACGGACAGAGTCAGCGACACCAACCCCTCGGCCACGGGCGAACACCTACACAATTGTATAAGTAATTAAACATCCATATATTTGCAGTTGTGACTGAAATGAAAATGTCGGTCATACAGTGTTATTTATATCTGCACAAAGTTTCCTTATATAACTCATATGTTTAGATGATATATTTAAACAGTATGATTGCTCATGCTTTCCAATTTAACAATATTTATGTTGTTGGAACTAATTAAATGTTTATTAGTTATTTGGTATTTATATGAAACCCGGTTATCCCGTGTAATGAAGAGAGATGAGAATGATGAGAATCCGAAATGAAAAAGGTGGTATTCGACAGTTGACCTTTATCAAATACAAATGAACCTGATTTGGGAGGAATGAGAGACATGAATGAATAGTCTCCCCTGAATAATCACTAAATGCAAGTAGGTCCTTTTATTTGTTTTTCTCAGTTTTTATCCTTGTGCACTTTGGGGTGCATGTTGACTTATCTGCCTTTCTTGTAATACCAAGGTTAACCATCATCAACAACAAACACTTCTATTTTCTTTTTAAATAACATATCTATATAGGTATCTAAATGGATTTTAAGCTTACATTTATACAAAAGCAAGACATTTCACTGCTTGTAATTGCAATATCTACAATTGAACAGGCGATTATATCCAAGAATTCCAGCTAAACTGACCTACCTACTTTTTGGAATACCTCGGATATTAACTAACAAGGGCGACAATTTCCATTTCACCAATATACCCATTGATGCATAATTTCTGCAAAAAATAAACTTAAGTCCAATAAAAGACGATTTTGATCACTGTCTTAATTGTAAGACAGATGATATCGTTAAAATAAATCGCGGTGAATGTCAGTCATTTACAAAACTATAAATAAGCATGATTGGGATTTCTGCTAAAAGAAACATTGACGTCAGAGTGGATGACCCGGATAGTGATATAAATTTATTGGTCACGTGGTTTCTAAGTTTAAAAATAACTAACTGTGCAGCGTGGTTCAGATACGAAATGATGTTATGATAATTGCGTGTTATGCTTCATTTTTCACATAGATATAGATATAGGACGTCAATAAACAGCATTTCGCAAGATCTTTTCTGGAAAAAATAATTTAACTGGTTGTTCTAGAGAAAAAAATCTGGTCCAAACTGTCCAATGCTATCTTTAAAAATGGTGTGACTAGATTAATACGAAAACAAATATCATTGGTAGAAAAGTTACCATTATAAACACGTTTTAGATATAGGTATTATTACAAGCGTATAATGGATAATATTACTTATTGTTGGTAGTATTTCTTTCCACGGAATAAATTAGTGTAGAATCCTACTAACATGTTCAGTATAGGTTTTAGATGTCTGGAAATCGTGCATTTTCTTCCCCGCCTTCACTGTTCACTGACCCATAACACGATTATAATTATATATATATTGTTTCAGATTGTCTCATTCTTTCTATTGCCCTCCACTGACAACTGTGAAACAAAGAACACATAGTCAATACATATGTTGAGTGGTTATCATTATTGGCGCCATGAATACTAATTATTGTTTATAAAACGAAAATGACAATATAATCGATGCCGGTAATTTTGCATTTCCTTAAATAGAATTTCATGTCATTATTTAGATAAATATTCAATAAGGTACATTTTGCCCATAGACAGGAAATGGGTCGATGTATGCACAGCCTACAGATGTGTCCATTTGTCATTCGTAGAAGGAGTTTATAAGAAGAAAAAAGTGTGTTCATTTGTAGCACAATAAAAACCTACGAACGTGCAATTACAACCTAAACTGTAAAAAATCACCTATCTTTCTTATAGTGGTATCAATATTTGGGCGGTGTTGCCTGCATCAGCGTTCAGAGTAATGAGAAAGTTGGTTTTCAGAAGCAAGAAGAATTGACCATGCACAACCTTCACTACCCGCGGTTATTCCTGGGAAAAAGTAGTGCGTCTTCAGAAACAAATATGTATGTCAAATCAGACTAGACGCGTTAATTGTGTCCAGGCATGCTTCAAATGTTACTATTAATATTGCTTTCAGTTTAAACAAGATGTTAAAGTGATTATATTGTGTAATGCAGATATACATGAAATGCAGATGTATGAATAAAGAAAACTGCATAGCAGGTTTGTAATCGGGATTTAGATTTGCATATCTTAAGAAAACTTACATCACACAAACAGCGCTTTTCAGCGTTTTGATTTTAAATGTTCTGCAGAGAGCGATGTTTAATTGTCAAAAATACCAATGTAAGAAGCGATCATTTATGATCATTATAGTGACGTCCAGTTATTTGGTGGAGGAAGACCCCAAACAAATATGTGGTTAGAACCAGAGGCGTATGGCAGGCGAACTTAAAGACCTTCTCACATTTAGTCCTTCGCCCCGAACGAATGGGAAATTATAGTTTTTAGTAAGACAAGACAAATTAGCTTAAGAAAACAAAACTAACATTGACGTTATCTAACGTTATTGATATTAGTACATAAAACATAATGCATTGTACGAAAACACAGGCGTTTACCTCTGTCTTTGTACCAGTAACTGTCCGCCCTTGGGTAATCCATGCAACGGTATAACTGTCATACGTCGTGCACTTCCGGTCCTACTCTCTCCATGACGTAACGTCATGATGAAGTCAATATCAACACAAATGAAAGAATTGTGACGTCGACACGAGGACGAAAGTCAAACGGTGACAATACGAGTGGTAAAATGACGTCACAACCAGCACGAAAGTCTAATAATGACAAAAAGGAAAGAGAGCTAAATTGTGACTTTCGCAGGTTGACGCTTACATGAGTCAAATGTTGAGGACGAATCAATCACGACTTTCACAATTTTCCTTTTCCCAGGAGTTCATTTTTAACTTTTTATAGTATCCAAGAATAGTTCAGAAACGTCGTTTTCTGTCATTGCCAAAAATGCATGTCAGTATGAATTATTATAATGAAATTAACTCTTCTAATTCTTATATATTACTCTGTATTTTCTGGTTTAAAAAGTTTAATTGCCAATTATTTTTAAACCAATTGTTGTCAAGACGAAAAATACAAAATTATAACACAAATCTCTCATCACTCGATCTACCCCATTAAAATGCTATTATATACATACACTATAGATATATCCACTATATACATTTTTTAACGATCCTCAAATTCAATAAAACACCACAGAACTTAGAAACGATATAATCCAAATTATACAGCGACCACAAACACCGAACAACAAATTGTGAAATCTATGAAAACATGAAAGTAAGCGAAATTATTTCATGTCTCACGAATTCTCGTAGATTTTCTTATCGCATCATTTTAACCAAATCTTGAGTCGTCCAAATTTACTCCTTGACTCGCATTAACATTTCGGGTCACTTCGATTTGTTCCCCGTTCTCAGGTGTTCAGTGATCATTTCGATATACGTATTAAGTACTTCTTCAAATACTGAGCCACAGTTTTAAGTACATAGATAAACAAACGGTGGAAATATGAAGAAGCGAAATCTGTGTAACCCAATTTCTGCTACATCTGTAAAGAGCTCATTTTTTAGTAATTCGCCAACACCAAATTTGCAAAATTTAGCTCATTAACTAATAAAAACGTTGCAGCAAATAGTGCAGATCCTGATCAGAAAGCTACAAATTCTTAATCTACACAATTTGTCAAGGTCTTATCAATTTGAGCTTAGCAGGTTAGGAGATAAAATATCATTTTGTTTGGACATTTCACATTGAGAAAGCTCTCAAAGAGGCCTTTAAAGCCCGAACGGTTTGATGATTGAGTCTCGATTGCAATTTGACCGCTGGCAATAATAGGGTACAGTAGTCATCTACTAAATCTCGATTTCTATTTATTCTTTGAATAAAGGGGAAAAAAGACAGGACATACTTATCAACTCTACGAAGGATGGAAAGTTAATAAGGACTTTGAAATACACTTATACAATGAGAAGTTATACAGGCTTAGTAAATACGCTTATCGCATTATATACGCTGCTTAGACGTCGACGATCTAAACCGTCTTAGCTAAAGACGAAGACTTGGGTCTTAATTAAAGACTAGACTGTTCTTTAGGACAAGAATCAAGCAGTAAAACCAAAAAACAAGAACAAACAAACAAAACGACAAAAACAACACCAACAAAAAACAACACTATTTTTATAAATTATGTTTTCTAGCAGCGGACTGAAGTGAGAGACAAATAAAGGAGTTAGCATGGATTTATTAACTACATAAATTTATAGTTTATAAACGTATAAACTGTCCGACCGCTGGGCTGCAACGTAAAAGATACGCGCCATAACGTCATACCTCTTGACGTTCACTTAATGGTGGGAAAATGACGTTCAGTAAATGGATATAAAACGCTATTGTCATTGGATGACGTTGACGTCGTTTCCGTGTTTTCTAATATGGCAGCTCACATGAACGTTTGTGAATAGGTAGAGACAGAAATTGTTTATGATTAACTCTTAAAAAAAGGCAATTTGCCGAAAATCTAAGTGAAAGCTCTTTTATAAAAAAAGTAATACAGTTCCCTCGGGAACAATTTACAACACACTATTTATCATTAAATCTTTATGTGTCATATAAACAATGTGGCTTATATCACATTTACTATGCTATAATTTTAATGCATCAGTAAACCATATTATGGTTAATAATGAACCAAAAATCGAAAGAAAATGATTTGTGTAACATCACAATAAGTACGTTCAATTTCCGTCAAATTGTTTATTGGGATTATCGTAGTTCCACAAGTCGGTTATTTGGAGACAATCCGCCGTTGAAGCAGTTATATTGCTGCCTTCGATTTGTATAACATGCCATAACACAACTGGCTTGATACCACACCTTGTCACAGTATCCTGACACCGTTTCGACCAGTTGTGGAACTACCCTTATTATTGCTTTTGCGTTAGCAAGGGAGCCTTATCACTATCTTTTTGAAGAATTTTCTTTAAATGCTGATATTTTTTAACAAAAAGACGATTAAGAACGGTATAAGACCGCATATTGGGATTGTGTTTATGACATAATCACGGAAAAGGACGGAACTGTTATCATCGGAACTCATCGGGTAATTCCGTCCTCGGGACAACCATCCCTCGGATGTATCTGGTGCAATGATAACTACAGAAATCACGATCGTTTTGTTCGCCGGTAGTCGGAAGAAGTAAAATGTAGTTCGCACAAAACATAAACAATGGCGTCGTTTGACAACTGTGTCTTTGTTGCGCCGGGTAAATAAAACTTGGGTGATTTAAATTTGAAGCAGCCACAAAGTGTAGTTTTAAAGGTATGGTACTATAGTGAGCTGTCATCTGAGCTGCCATCTTTGTTTTTGACGTCTGTCACAAAAGAAGTCCCTTTTAGGGAAATGGCCGAGGAAATCCGATTACCTATATACATCCGAGAGATGGTTCGTGAATTAACCGGGAGTTCCGATTGGAAACTAATTGTTCATAAATACGTTATATCAGTCTGATACGCATGACTTTTTTTATCTATATATACATCAGCTGGGAGTATTCTAATAACAACAAATCCTGTCACTTAGCTGTCAGCTATAGTGACATCATTCGACTTCTAAATCAATTAATTCCCCCTAACAGTCTTTAACACGCATCAGTAAAAGCTATATCTTGTAATCGAGTTAATCAATTATTGGTATTTGCCTTGGTTTATTTAAAGCACCAAAGATAAATACACATTCAATAATCTATACCATCTGCTCATTAAACCTGTTTTCAGCGTCGTAAGCTCTGACAGTTTGATAAAGACAAGACTATATTTAAACCTGTATTCGACTTCTATACTTAAAGAGTCAAGAGTCTCTCTTTTACAGGGATGATTTATTGGACAAGAGTACAAAGAACGATAACTCTGTAAAAAAGTTTGACCTAAGAGTTGTGTACACACTACTTATCTCCCTTCTTAAAATGAACGGTATCTTTGTAGTATGAATTCAAAGTGATGTGACGATTAAAAGTAGGAAATATGTGTGCATCATTTAAAACAAGATCTCCAGCTAAAATACCACAATTATTATAAGAAACATATGGATATGTCAAATGTGAATTTGCGAATCCACAGATTTCAGTTTTACCAATTAAAGGTTCATTCTCAAGTGTTGTTATTTTTTTCTTCATTTTTTGACATTTATCAAACATTTACAAACTTACAATATAATCTCTATTTTTAATGAAAGAAATAAATTTGAATATTATTATCAAATACACTTTTTTTAAAAAAAAAAGATGAAAAAAGGATCAAAATCGCAGCATGCTGGGATGTTTGGGTGGGGTGGGGATTGGATACTTGGGTATATGAGGTATGCACGTAACAACTAGACCATCCTGACAATATTATGCCTGTTATTAACATTGTTCGCTTAACTTGGCTCAATCGGATAAACTCGACCATGTGAGTTGAAAGACTTGTCCAAGAAGTTATTTCTTCATCTTAACTGCGTTACTATCGTAGATTTAATTGTGCAAAATATATCAAACTACGTGAAGATCAAGGTTAAAGATGTTTAATAGTAACGTAGCAAGAATAAAACAATCAAGGTGTACAATGTTATTCTTTCTTATATTTTAACATATGGATCACAGACAGAACCTTTAAATGACATTTCTTTTTTTCTTTTTTTTTTAAACTCAGTTTTCTAATATGACAGCTCCCACGGACATTTGCAAATATGTAAAAACTTTAAAACTCTTCAAAAATGCCATTTGCCGAAATTTAAGTGTCAGCGTTTAGAAAAAAAAATTATTACAGTTCCCATAGGAACAATTTACTACATTGTATAATTAATCTAGTTAAACCTTTTCATTACGAAAATGGTATATAGAAGTGTGTTAGTTTTCTAAATGAAAAACTGACAGAATATGCTTTGTCTGTGTAAGGAAACAAGATTGAATGGAACTTGTCTCTATCAAATAGCGTAACGGAATTTTTTCTTTGATCGAATTCAGAGGATTTTCCCCCGGAAAACAACACAAACAATTTATCGGAAGAGTTATTATTAAAATACACGTGGGTAACAGCCTAGAAGGGGTATTGTCCGAAAACATTGTTTCACTTACTGATGAAGAAACGTATCATGTCGGCCATCGACAGTCACAATCAGAGGCAGTGTTTGTGAGAACGAAACCCGTCGGCCCTCCCGCCGGCGACCGCCAAACTCCGGCGTCAGACTGGACCTGTCGGTAGCCAGTGACACCACTGACATATTAGTGAAAGAATCCGACGGCGAAGTGTTCGAACTTGTGTCCTGTGAACCATGGTTGTCGTGTCGAGTAAGCTTTCCGTTTGCTCCCTTAACACAACTTGACTTAATTATAGATCGCGTGGGTGTGTCCATTGTTCAATATATTGTACTATCTTTTTTTTCTAAATAATTTTTGAAATTACAGTAAAGGTCGAATAAAAACAACAACACCAACAAAAAAAAAAAAAAAAAAGAAAAAAAAAAAAAGAAACAACGTTAGGATTTTAAACGCCTAATTACTATCGCAAAATGCAAGCGGTTATATCTGTCAAGTTTTTTTAATGTAGTTACAATGAGGATCATAAGCACTTGATATACAAAACGACGTTAATGTTTATGACGTCAACACCGTAAGAAACGTCTGAATATGACGCTAAATGAGGATAAACAAAACATATATTTTAAAAGTGAAAAAAAGTTGTTTATAGAACTAAATCTACATAAACAAGTAACTTAATTTTTACGATCCTAAAAAAATCAAACTATAACAAGTCAATTTCCTAATATTCAAGGCACCAATTATTTGGCAAATGAAATCATTGTGTATATATTGCTGACTATCTGCAGTTCACAAGTCAAAACTTGTTTTACACTAAGCATAGTATAGTTACAATGTTAGAGTAAAATCGTTTATATTCCGCAATTATACAATAAATTAAATTCCAGACAAGACACCATCCATTTCTCATGCGTCCAAAGTCATGAAGACATATCAGCGTTAATAAATCCAAATAAAAAAAAGTGATAACACAGTCTAGTCAACACGATATATCCAAATAAACAAATCAAGTTATACACACACGTTATACACACACGTTATACACACACGTTATACACACATATAAACAGATCGGTACACAAATTAAATGATCGTCTACTACTATTTTCCAAATAAACAAATTGGTTCAAAGAATAAACGGAGGTCAATTCAAAGTTATACACCCAAATAAACAAATTCGTTCACCGAATAAACGGAAGTCAAGTCAGTTATACGTTCAAATAAACAAATTGGTTCGCAGAATTAACGGAAGTCAGGTCAAAGTTATACGTTCAAATAAACAAATTGGTTCACAGAATAAACGGAGGTCAAGTCAAAGTTAAACACCTAAATAAACAAATTGGTTCTCAGAATAAACGGAGGTTAAGTCAAAGTTTTACACCTAAATAAACCAATCGGTGCACAAAATAAGAGAAAGTCAAGTCAACTTTTAACACACAAATAGTCAATTTTGTTCATAAACAAATGATAACAATGTTCATGTCCTTCCAGCGCGGTCAGTTGATATTAATGATACACAAAACATGAGAACATGAGGTCACTTGTTGACCACATAACAGTAAGGCCACTATGATAGATGGCCGCAGTACATGTGGATGTGTGACCGACGAACAAACAACATCAATAATGTTTGTCTCACTTATTCTATAGTTATCTACAAATAAAGTAAACGTCAAGCTACAGCGTTGCTGTATACTAAAAAAATGATGATGATGATAATGACGATGATGATGGTGGTGATGATTATGATGATGATGATGATTTCTCTTACAATCAGGATTTCAAAACACCTGTACAAGGTAAAGAACTCTTCACACCACAAACACAAAATAAAGTGTCATTCATCTACACTGGTAATATTATATCTTTGTTAGGGAGACTATCCATCGTGTATCAAGACTACACTCTCCTTATTTATCTCCCTTACCTTAAAAAACCGAGAGCATGTACATTGTACTATTTTGGTTAGTAATATGGTATCTTTGTAAGGGAGACTATCCATCGTGTATCAAGACTACACTCTCCTTACTTATCTCCCTTACCTTAAAAAAACCGAGAGCATGTACATTATACTATTTTGGTTAGTTTGAACTATTATCACGATTATAAATTTACTGAAGAAAAGAACTCGTTTTGTAATCTTCAGTTAAAAAACTAATTGCCACTCGCTCAGAAATGCCCCAAAGATAATCGTCCAAAAACAAGTTTCGAAAGGAGCACACGGAATACCTCGGCCATTTTTACGAAGACGACTAAAACACTCGATGCATGAAGATATTATGAGTTTAAAAGCGCTGTGTATTCGTATTTCCGGTTAACAACTAATAATGTAATTATGTATTTTTTTCTTAATCATACTTTGCTCTTTCTCAGAATGTACAATTAATGTAATGTACTGCGTGTGTGGTGTACAGATAACATAAGTACGCCATATGAAAGAATACACACATATACATGAATACACGGGTGTAATACGATAGTAGACCACATATATGCCTATATGCAACAACATAAAAATTAATGGACAAGGGACTTAACTCACTTGTCCAAGTCCTGGAGTTCCGCTTTATTCATCATCCTTGACAATCGTTTGGTCAGCAGCACAGAATTTCTTCTGCTGGTTGTCGTACGACTCGCGGTACGACTCATCGCAGAATGCATTGTCGATTTAAAACAATATGTGACCAATAATTCAACAATTATTGTATAAATACCTTTTTCTTTAAAACACTTCTTGAGTTAAGGTGTATGTTTATTCTGTGTTTATGTGTCTTTTTGTTCAAGATACCTCAACAGACTTCCCAGATTCAATGTGTTTATATTAGTATAGATAAACACTTTTAGACAGACATTTTTTCGTTGTTGTAGTTGTTTTTGCCTATATGGTTGTTGGTGATATACACAGAAGTTTTCATCTGGAATTTATGTAAATAAACAAATAATATTCTGTGTCGAAATGACAATTTTCGACACGTTTTAAAACCGGAAATGAGAGATAATCTAATCCCTATCCATCTAATTAACGTCATTAGAACCATCCGAAGTGGAAACTAACAATGAATCATTATTCTAAAAAAAACAACATCAGTCGTACAACGTATAATTTTATCCCACACAATTGTTAAAAGATTTTTTTTTCTATTAACTAGTCAGTCGATTACGCTGCAAGAAGAAGTCGTCTACAGTATAAAAGTAATATATATAATATAAAAACCGCAAATCAACTCCAGGCATAAATTGTATTCCAACACTACCTTTGAAGAGAATACTGACAAAGAAATAGTCAAAATTCAAATTACTTAATTTCGTTCCCCTCGTTGTATTCCTCGTTAATTCACTTGCACGTTTGCAAGAATCATGCTATAGGAACAAGCGTAGTGTCGCATCTGAACGGAAATTAAATACCAAAATGGAATAAAGTATTCTTAGTGTAACTGCGATTTTTAAAGAAAACACGACCAAAATATTTATCACAAATTCTAACCCTAGTTTAACTACTCGTTGTATTTATTAAACAAATCGCAAAATAAAACCATTCCATAAGTCACAAGTGTCCAAATTCCAAATTTCTTTCCGCTCCCTGTACTAATTGAACAAAACCCCACATTTCTTACTTCCGTAGTGACACAAGACGATGTGGTACCTATCGTTACATACCTTGTGACAACGCTATTGACAGGTCTTGAAGAGAGGATGATTATTTTATGAGATCTCAGAGGAGGAGATGCTTTCCCTTAACCAGCCAGGCACGAACTGATCTCACCTTTGTAAAAAAAATGTAGAACCAAATCCGCCACCTTCCCTGTCTGATTAGGATCTGCTCATTTCGGTTAAATTTCTCAGCATGTTTTTTAAACTGTCAACAGATCTAGCAAAAACATAGACGTATTGAAAGGTTTTAACGAATAACGCTTTATAAGGGCTACCCATCTTCTTGTACGTCTTTGCGACATTAGACGAGGATGATGCCAATCGATAACCAATCTGGTTCGATTTTGTCAATCCGCAGATAATGGGAAAATAATCGAATTACATCACGCAATACATGACAATTGGTTTAGATGATGAAAGCGCACATATGCGCGGCAAGAAGACTTAGTCTAAGCATTTAAAGCAGCACAATCGGTCTTTTTGCAGAACTGTTTTTATTTTGTTTTTGTTTGTTGTTGTTCTGTTTTTTGTTTTTGTTGTTTTTGTTTAGTTTTGTTCTTTTTTTATTTATTTTATTTGTTTATTTTATTTTTAGGTGTGTGTGTGTGTGTGTGGTGTTTGTGTGTTGTGTGTGTGTGTGTTGTGTGTGTGTGTTGTGTGTGTGTGTTTGTGTGTTGTGTGTGTGTGCGTGTGTTGTGTGTGTGTGTGTTGTGTGTGTGTGTTTGTGTGTGTGTGTGTGTGTGTATGTGTGTGTGTGTGTGTGTGTGTGTGTGTGTGTGTGTGTGTGTGTGTGTGTGTGTGTGTGTGTGTGTGTGTGTGTGTGTGTGTGTGTGTGTGTGTGTCAGGGCGTCCGTGGGGCATGCTCTCTTAGAAATTTGTGTTAGCAGATCGTACGTGGTGGCTTTGGGGGACGTTTCGATATTAAATGATTAAACTTGTCTCATACCAGGAAGTGCAGAAAAAACTACTAAATTAGTTCGCAATTTTACACCTTTTGTCATGGTGCAAATATTGGTACTTGTTGATCCCAATAAATAGACCGCTAATGGATGGATCCAGGATGGGTGGGGAATGGGAAATGCATTTCCCACCAACCAGGTTTAAGAGTACGTGTTGTGAAAACGATACATGTAAGCTTGAAAATACTAAGCTTTTAAAATAGAATTTTGTCTGTTGATTGCTAAGGTCGAAGTGAGGGTCCCTAACTGTATATAAATATAAATATATAACTAGCATACAGCTGTGTGCTACAGATGTACAACTGACGAGGAACTCTGCTCAAGCAAGAATTTCCAAAGCTGTCATCGACAAAACATTGGCATGTACGTTATAGTCTAAATACGGTGCGGACGCTCGTCTTATATGTAATTTCAAAAACGATAATTACTCATTAGTGTCAATAAAACAGTTAACAATCGATAATTGTTTATGTATAAATCAAGTTCTATTTTTAGCGGTGGTGAGAGTAAATATGCACCGGAAGTAGAACCAAAGACATTTTTTTTTATAAATTTAGGCAGGTTCTTCTACTTTATGACTGTCTTTGCTATTATGAAGGCAATCTCAATAAGTTTGGTGCAAACCAAAGCCAAAACATGGTAGAATAACGAAAATGAAATATAACTGCACCCCTGTGCTCAATAATGGACTGATCCAAATGCGTCAACACAAGACTAAACGAATAGTCCATGTGAAAGCGCTCAAAGGATTATGGATAGTACAGCCACGGCATCTCTTCTATTCATAACCGTTTCAGGACTCTGGCATAGTTTGAACGTTTGTGCCACTCCTGCTTCCCTAGCAAAATTAAATATCAAAATATCGTCCATTCTAAAGCTGTCAAACGAACATTTTGTTTATTGGGTTTTTGTCCAACCAAAAAAATTTCAGTTATCTGGAGACGGTGTCCACTTGAAGCAGATGTAGTGCTGCCTTCACTGTGTATAGCATGCCGTGAAAACCTGGCATGATACCACACCCAGTCACATTATCCTGACATCGGACCAACCAGTCGTGGAACTACCCTTATATTTGCTTGAGCGTTAGCAAGGGAGCTATACCACTACCATTTTTAACGACTTTGGTATGTCGCGACTGGGATCTAACCCTGTGCCTCCCGTAGCTGGAGCCGACGCTCGACCGATTGCGCTACAAGGTCCGGTTGTCAAACGAACGTTATCACGTGTGTTGAAAGCGAATGGAGGCTTTAAATCATATTTAATGTTACCGTATGTATAGAATTGGACCATTTGACCGGAACTAATCATTTCATTGAAAAGGTGCGGGTACACTATCCAAAAATTACGGGGTATGTTTTCAGGGGAGGATAACCTTGTTAGCTTATACATTTCCCCTTCTGTTAGGCCTGGTCATCTAAAAATGCATTGGTTTTCCCCACCATATATAGCTATTGGGCGCTAAAGGAAACTGTTCGCTCACAACGTAACTATAGTGTAAAGAACAAATTCATTTAGTTTCGAGTAACATTTTAACCGAACCAATTATCCACACTAAACACATAGGTCTTTGGACAAACATAGTATATCGTGAAAACTGTATATCTGCCCACCTTCATAGACGTTCTGTCTTGAATCTCAAAGTAACTAGTTGCAATCCATGCCATTTATAATGACATAATAAAATCACATTCGTTTTCTATCATAACAATGTGTAAAACGAACATCGGTGGTGACTAGTAAAAAATTCCGAGTACTTACGACAGCAGCGACGCTAATCCAAACTGAGCTTTTCCCAACCTTTTGAAGGCACTAGACATCTTCCGACCCGAGCCGTCGGCCAGCCCGATACTGACAAGTTTTGCGAGATCCGCCGGGTCCATGCCGTCACCGACGGACCCATTGCTTGACCTTGCCGACGATGAGCGGTCATTCTTGTCCGGCGATATTGACAGCCGTTTCAAAGATTTCATCAGAACATCCTTTCCGGATTTCTTGGTGATGTCCCTGCCGTCGTTGTCGATGTCTCCGTTTTGAAGTTTTGAGGACACTTTTTTCATCAATCCTTTCATGGATACACCACCAACCCCGCCGTGGGCAGAGTCCCGACGGCTGTCAATGCCATCCGCTGTCGGCAAGGACGATTTCGCCGCTGCTAGTTTGCCCCAAGACATTTTAATTTGAATTGTTGAGCTGAGACGTCTTGTGTTGTTTACGCTGGGTTTGGAGAATCAACTACAATTTTTCAGATAACCGTTTCCGTCAAATGTATGACATTCTTTGTAGAGTCACTTTTTGGTTATTTTGGTACGGTTCTTAGTTAGATTTAAACAAAACACGTTCAAAATCCGCTGATAAACGAAGTAGTTGTGTGAATTGTACACGTACAAAACAACTATTTCACATGTAATTTATTTTCTCGTGTTTGTTTTTTTTTATCCTGTGTGACAAGGCTATTTGTCATTGACCTTTGTTTCTTTCCGTGACTATTGATTTTGTCCTTGGTCTTTGATTATGTCCTTGGCCGGTTATTCTATTTCCGTTTGGAAATAATTCTATTTGACCTTTGGTTCTGTTTAATGGGCGTTGATTATGTTCTTGACCTTTGATTCTGTTCTCGGCCGTTGATTGCGTTCTTGATATTTGATTGTGTCCTAGGCCGGTGATTCTATTTCCGTTCTTGACCTTTGATTATGTTCTTGACCTTTTATGATGCCATTGGCCTTTGATTTTGATGCTGATTTAAATGGTCACTCACACAACATTGAAGACAAACTCACTTTATATTCCATGATATGAAATCCCCATACACGTGAGTGTGGACAGCATTACACTTCTTATCCATAAAACAAACAAATAAATTTGAAAAAAGTGCGATTGCGATCATTTAGACGTGAAAAAAACACACAAATATTTCTTGATAAAAATTGTACTCACAGTCCGCTATTACCTTCATATGACTTTAACACTGTCTATCTTCCTCACAATAGAATTGAAATGATAGTAACAATTAAACTGCGGTGCAGTACTATCATCTTAAAAAGGTGGATCAAAATATTAGTAAGAGAACAATTTAATGCTATATCAAATCACTGTGCACATGTTCTTATTAATTAATAAATGTGATTTTTCCTAGTGAGCTACCATTATGCCGTTCCATTGGATTATGATATTGACTGGTATCCTTAAGTCAAACTGAAACGATGAAGACTGGATGAAACGGGAAAACCCAGGTCTCAATTATTACAATATTGACAGCTTAATTGAATATTTTAATCACACAGTATGTGGCTAAGTGGCGAGGCGTGTATTAATTAAGGTATGGACAATCTCCCAATTATAAAACCATCACAGGTCGTATCTGTTTGTCAAGTCCCATTTACCGTATCGCCCCCGCCATTTGCTTCCGGAAAACGGGTCAATAGACCGAAACAATCCTCAAAAAAATGTTATTTACGGGTTATAATAGAGCGGGAATCGTTTGCAGACTAGCTTAAAAAGTTTCGTTGGTCAAGATCTTTTTCAGTAATTTCCGTTTCACTTCTTAAGAAGGTTAACAATGCAATGTTAATTAACATTAAATATGCATTTGCCACCAAGGCGAAATTATTTTAAATGCATTGATACACAATGTCGTTAAAATGACGCTGGTGTCTTTTGAAGCAATTTTTATTTCAGCGTTTTCCAAATACTTCTCATTATTTTAAGTGAACTGCATTTATGCATTTTCGTTCTGGGAAAGGAATCAAATTATGTTTCCTGCTACCAGAACATTTTCTGCCAAACAGATTCTTACACAACCTGTCCCCGATTTCACAAACTGCAATAAACATGAAATATGACATGGTTTGTCAAGCTCCCAACAACTTTTAAACGTTTGGTCCATATAAGAAATAAGAGAATTAAATAAAAACAAACTTGATATTCTAAGATTTTGTCTATACTTAAGATATAAAAAGACAAAAAAAAATGATATAGAAACTAATTAAAACGTGGTTTGTTATTCGCGTATTAACATTAAAACAGCTATACCATATCGGAAATGAAAGAGAATTATAAATACAATTTCTTCATTTGTACACTATTGTATAATCATAAAATTCAACAAAAAAACGAAACACACTAAAAACACACACTTTTCCCGATGAAATCACAACTAATCCAGAAAACTATGGCGATGCTCTCTTGATCACCTTTTTGAACGTAACTGTATAACTCCGACTGGTTCTAGTTTAAGAGGTGTCGAAATATTTGACTGCTGTAATAACTATCGTGACACGCCATTAGACCCAGTAAGTTTGCTCAGCAAATCTGTTGACGGACTTCTCAAGCATCAAGCTCTATTGTTCAACGTTTCCCCCCTTAACCTGTGTCGATTTCAATTACCAGTGGTATAGCTCCGTTATTTTGTGACTTTCAAATGCTTATAAAACTTTAAGTCCTGCTTGTATTGTAGTTCTTGACCAATCAGCTCCGAGTGAGATATTTCTGAGCCGAATCTACACTTTTTGCGTCGGGTTGTTCGGTGAGTTAACATTTTTCCCCGCTAAGGACGAATTTATCAGGTTTTGGACAAAAAGTGTGATTTCAGATCAGCCCTTTTCCAGTTTTTATGTGCAACAGAGTCTATTGATTCATGTCTTGTTGCTTCTTACAAACGTTTCTTAAAAGAACTTACGGTGCGTTATATCATAAATATTAAAATCATTTGAAAAACTCTCTTAAATTTCGGTCACTTCTCAGTGCGTTTCAACAAACACTACTAGTAAGTGCGATTGGCAGCAAAGCGATTAAGACCATACTTTAGATTTAAGAGCGATATCGCTCTAGAGCGATTTCCGAAATATTCATGAAACGTTCCTAAGAAGGAAAACCATTCTTAAGAAAAAACAACGATCTTAAGATTTATAATGAAACGCACCCTTAGATTCTGTATCCGTTATAATTAAATGCAGCATAATAAGGGTCGAAGTGGGGAAGGTGGTGAAATACAACTCTAATGACCAAACGATCCGAAATGGACCACGCAGATCTTTCGGCCACTGTCCGCAAAACAAACATTAGGACAACTGGCAGTCGGAAGTGGACAAACAATCGGTCAATTCTAGAGCTTTATTTAAATAAGTTTTTCAATGAAACCGCGAAAAGCTGTGTGTGTTTGCGGAAGGGATTTGTGACTTTTGGTAGTCGGAAGCCATTTTTGAAAATTGGAAGTGGTCAAGAAATTATGTCTTGTTTGTAGTTACGGTGAACTTTGAAAACTTCAGTCAATTACCCACGTATGTAAATGTGTCTTGGATACAGGACAATGTCCGTGACGTTCTAGACAAATTATTATTGTTGTTTATTCATTTAAAATATCGTAACAAGATAATTATTGTACGATTTATAATTGACGTTTTCACGTGACGTATATTCGCGCACTCACTGTTCGGTTAATCACTATGTCTAAATAGCTGAATGTCATTTTAACGTTTTTGATTATCCTAAACGAAAAGCAAGCACCTATTTAAAAAAAAACTCACATTATTTTAATTACAATTATTAAAACTTCCAACGACCAAAGCCCACAGTCAATAGGATTAAAACTCGTAACCATGCTGTAAACAGTATTTTTGTCTTAGCAGTTGTTTGTTTAAACAAATATTAACAATAAATTGGATTCCTTTAGTTTAAAGGTGGTATCCGATATGTTGCATATGTCACATACATGTGACAATATCTTAACCTTGTAGATGGGATTTTAAGCTAAAAATAGATATCGACGTCATAACGGAGTACCCAAATGATCAATCGGAACTCCTCGGGTAATTCCATCCTCGGGACAATCATCCATCGGATGTATCTGGTGCAATGATACTTACAGAAATCACGATCGTTTTGTTTGCCGGAAGTCGGAATAATATTTCTAAAATGTAGTTCGCACAAAACATAAACAATAGCGTCGTTTGAGAGTTGTGTGTTTGCTGCGCTGGGTAAATTAAACGTGGATGATTTAAATTCCAAGCAGGAACAAATTGAAATTTGATAGGCATCGTACTGTAGTGAGCTGTCATCCGAGGTGTCATCTATGTTTTAATGTCTGTCACAAAAGAAGTTCCATTTAGAGAAATGGCCGAGGTGATCCAACAACCTACATACATCTGAGAGATGATTTGTGAATTATCCGAGGTGTTCCGATTGCCAAATGATGAGATAACGTGGTTTCAAAATTAAGAGGTCACGTGGTTTTCTTAAATTTAAACTGTTCAGCGTGGGTCAGATAAGAAATACATGTTTGTAATGACAATTGGAGTGTTATGTTTCAGTTATAAAATGAAGGACATCAGTAAACAGCATTTCGCAGAATCGTTCAGGTAAAAATAATTAATTTGGTTGTTTGAGAGAAAAGTAATTGGCAAAAACTATCGAATACCACATTTAAACTTTTCTGAGTATCTATTCTTAATTTTCTTACCATAACAAGTCACACATGTGATATCCGGGTATGACTAAAGTGCGGAAAGGAATTAAATAGCGAAAATAAGTTTCGCGAAATGGTGTTTTATTTTGTAGCTGTGCGTGTAAACAATAATCAAGAAAGCAACCTTAGTAAGAAGGAATATAAGCGTTCATAATACATAAAGTTCATTCTGTAATGTTGTTTCTTCTATGTCCTTTATAATACAACTATCACACAAAAAGCTTAATATATTGTCATTTTTATTTCTTCTCTTTCATATAAATAACTAAACCGGATACTATATTTGTATATTGTATTTATAACTCGATAATGTACATGAGAACAAATCTGAATAAAAATATGTTCTGTTCTGTTCTGATAAAAACAATCATCCTGACCACCACAGGATATCACTGGGAACATCTCGGACCTGTCTACGATTTTCATGGAGATTCCGGATACAGTCGAGGAGTAACGAATACTACGAGTGATTTATACGACCGGCTTTACAAGCTACAACGTGTACAAGAAAGAGCTAGGATGCGAGACATCCAGGGCGCCGTAGAGAGCATGTACTTTAAATAAGAAGATGGCTATCCTGTGAACTAAATACTCTCTTACTCTGTCCATCAATTACATTAACATTTGACAGTAACGAACCATAATTCTGGTGGGAAGCAGATTATTTGCTTCTTTGTTGTTGTTTTTCTTGTTCTCTGCTACATCTGTATTTACAGGCTGCAGTGCTAACATCGGTATACTTGGTTTGTGTTGTTAAACAATACTTCGCCAAACAGTTGCGAATTTCTATAATTGCTAGCTACTTTTTTATAATTGCAAGCTACACATTAATGTTGCAAGCTACAATGTTAGAAAACGGAATACTCAGATCTGTTCTCGGGAAAAGGTCTCACCGAACAACTGCGATTTCCTGTTTTTGCCGGCTACACTATCGTCCCCATAAAATGCATTCCATAAGAGGTACCGCTCTCCGGAGCGGCGTCAAGTATGGTTGGTATTGTAGTGAGATTTCTAACTCTCTACGAACGAACGAAAACATAATTGTCCGTGTTTTTATTTGGCGAGATGGTGTTTAAAACAGAAAAGCTAAGTAATGACCTTTTCATCTCCACTGAATGAACCAACCAAACTCAATGTACAAATTTGTTTTGTTTATGTGGATTTCTGCCCAAACAGCGACACATTCTTTCGTAAAGAATGGTTTCTTTGGCTTTGTGTAAAAAAATTAAAGCCATTTGGAGTCACAAAAATTGGTTTTATTTAAAAGTGGTATCAGACAGTTTGGACCAAAGTTTTGTTGCTGAAACAACCATATAAAGTATTGTTGCCTGACAGTATCCAAAATCTATATGAAAAGTAAAGCATAACAACCTACTCAACATAACAAACATGTTTTTCCTATCAGATAGCTATATTCAAGGTGATATCCGATAGTTTGCCTATATTAAATACACGTACCTGTATCTAACCGCTTATTTGGGGAATTTGGTCACACGTTTTGCATAAATCCATACTTTAGTCGTTATAAAAACATTTTAAATACTAACTTTATTGCTAGACAATAATAATCGGGAGAAAGAATACTCTAAATGTTCAGTCTTTCCAACTCTGAAAAGGTGGGATAGTGGTCTCTGTCAAAAACAGATATCGACGTCTTAGCGAGTTTACAAGTTTAAAAATAGCTATCTATGCAGCGTGGTTCGGATAGGAATACCTGTTTGCAATGACGAGTGGAGATTTATTTTTGATGGTTCATACAGATCTTTGGCATCAATGGACAGCATTTTGCAAGACCTTTTCAGGTACCAATGACTTATTTGGTTATTTGAGATTTATTTTATAACTAAACAGCCGGATACCACCGTTAAAAAAACACGTGACTATTTACTATTAAGAACACATTATATCATCATCCGTATTATTCACTCTGGAATCCGAAGTCTTTTTTTAGCAGAAAACTCCATCATGCTTATTCATAGATTTAAAAAGGAAGAACAGTAAGATTGGTTTCTTTCACAATTTTTTCTGTAGTAGTGTTTAAAATCTTGTTCACTTTGACTAAAATACAAGTAAATGAAGAACTTATCCTCGATTTTCCCAAAACAGGTGTCAGATATTGTTATATTTATTTCCTATATGCAGCCTGTAGGGTACCACATTAAAGGTGATTTCAGACAGTCGGCCTTATTCCACGTATTCCTTTTGTCCCGACCCTGATTCGAACCACGTAATTAATTAATACGTTTAATAAAGCGATGTCATCTAAAGCAGTTCGGTCTCATTTACGTTTAAAACTTTAGCACAAAACTAGAACAAATTTGTTCAATTACATGATATTATATTAACATATTACCACTGATAACGTGTACAAAGGTAAAGATGTGTGGGATATTTTGGGTACAGATGAAATATATTGACGAAATTGAGTCATTGGTCGTTTGAAACAGGTGATGCTATCCCAGATTTTCAGAAGAAGAAAAAAACACAAAAACAAAACAACATTTTATCAAGATATCAGATTTAAAAAACACACAATTAAACCAATAACAATGGTATGGAGATTAAAAATCAAGAACATTTCATTTTTTTTTTACGGTTAAGAAAAACTTAGTCTTATTTCAGTTTTCAAACTATTTAAGCCATTAAAACGTCATTAAACTGCACAAATACATGTACACATCCAAAAAAAAATACGTCACTCATAAATTGCGCAATCAATCAGTAAGTTTATTTGATATCATACCGATGTTGATAACTGACATATTATACTAGATTCTCTCCTTTACAGTTCTAACATCACACACCTACTTTGCTGTTCATTTATATTTTCCCCCATATTTTTCATTGTATACCAGACATTTAAAAGCGAGAGAGTTCATACAGGATGCTTCGAGACTATTGTAGTCCGTAAAATTAATTAAGAGATTTTACATTGGTGAATATTTCACAAGACGAACGATGACCTAAAATGTGAGCTAAATAAGATGATCTGACACAAAAGTCTATTAGATACGCTTTCAAAAAAACTAATTACTAAATTTTAATTAAATTATCGTCGTTAAAGTTCTCAATATGACTAATAATTTGAGTTCATAATGCATATGACACCGGACAAAAGAAATCTACGGTCCATTACTGCTCAGGGTCTCATAAAAACGCAGAATTTGTTTACATAAACATGAATTGGTGTGTTGTTGGTAGACAGATAATATTATTACAAGGAAACAATTGGAAATTGGAATTTGGTTTTAAATCTAGATCGATTCAGTCGGTTGTTCGAGCGGTTAATTTTAACTGTCGCGGTTGTGAAATGTCTAAACACGATAATTACAGGAATTGTAGTTTTTTAACAAGTACATAAAGATTGCATGCGGTGTGGGGTTTTTTTTCAGTAGGAATCTGCATAAATGGAATTAGACATGGAAGGAAGTTTGTTTATTTAGCACTTTTTATTGACGTTAGACAATTTGAAAAGACAAATATGAAAAGATAAATCAGAAATATGTATGTTGTCTAAAAACCCAGTTTGTTCTTTTTATTTACTTAAGTCATGAAAGAGAATGAAAATTATATAGCAAGGGAGGTAAGTATGTAACCAATGTTTGAAAGTATTTTCGTATGCATTATCCCACTTTACAACGTCAATTTTTTGTGTCGACTCAAAGATGTACAAACATGACATGGCTATAAATATTTACGACTGTACAAACAGACATAAGCTTGTTGTTTGTTATAACAATAAAACCGACAGAGTTCAACAAAATTCAAGTATAAATGGTTAAAATAATCAAAGAATTAACCAACACGGAGATAAAGAAATGTTATTACCTGAAATCCTCTTTATGCAATCGGTGAGTTCGGAATGTTAAACAATAGATTAGTAATTGCGTTTTGTTTTTGTCTTTTATTTGGTTGTTTTTTGTTTTGTTCCTTTGTTGTTGTTTTTTATTTATTCATTTTTATTATGTTTGTTTTGGTTTCTTTTCAAACAAAAATGTAAACAGTGTTTGATTCTGGTCATTGTATGTGTATAAAAACTTTTTAACTTTATGTACTTGACCTGGTAACGCAATCGAAAGAGCGTCGGCTCCAGGTACGGAAGGCTCCGGGTTGGTTTCTAGGCCGCGACATACCAAATGCGTTAAATAGTATTGGTATAGCTCCCTTGCTAACACTCATGCAAATATAAGGGTAGTTTTACGAAAGGATAATGTGCCTGGGTGTTGTATCATGCCACGGATTCAAGTGGACATCGTCTCCAGATAACTGAACTACTGTTGGTAGGACGATAAACCCAATAAACAAACAAACAATAACCGTATGTAACCTTACACAGTCTCAATCAAAGAAAAGGTTCAACAATGCTGGTACTTGATGTTTCCATTAATTTTCAAAGTCGGTAAAAATGACAAAAACATCGATAGGAACAATTCTTTATCACTGTATCAGCTATTATTGCTAGCTCTTTAAGTTCGATTGAACATTATCTTTAAGATAAAAAGCACCCCCACTCCCCTGCTGAGTGTTTGAAAAAAAGGAACAAAGCTGTCGTGTTTTCTTTTATAAAGAAAATTGTTGTTCAGCCTTCATTTGGTGTCAGGTGTTTGCTTGTTGGGTTAAAAGCAACCATATCGGATTTGGAAAAACAAGACTTAAAATGATTTTAAATGTGACATATTTTGTTTTGTACCTATAGTATGCAATAATGTCGAATTACAAATAACAAATATGAGAAGTAAATGGTGTTCCCATAGAAAATTCACCCTATGTAACAGTCTCCTTACACATAATTCGTTCTTTTATACTGAGTTTAAAGATGCTGTATATATATATATATATATATATATATATAGATATAGATATATATATATATATATATAGATATATATATATATATATATATCTCTATATATATATATATATATATATATATATGCTCATATCTATAATCTCTATATATATATAATATATATATATATATATATATATACTATATAGTATATAATATATATATATATATATGTGTGTGTGAACCCCAAAAGTCAACAAATAAGTCCAAACTGAAAATAAATAAATAAACAAACAAACAAATAAAAATAAATAAATAAGTAATATAAATTAATAAATAAATGATGTAATGTTCATAATTGTTCGCTGCGATGTATTTCCAAAGCAAACAAAACAAAGTGGAAGGGCGTTGTTTGGTTATTTTAAATTTAACAATTACACTTATAATATTTCGTTCACTTTCGGAATCAAAATTTCATAATTGTAATTTATAATTGTACAGAGGTCGTTTTACGTTCTACCGCTGCGGTGCATCGGTGATTCTAGTCTGGGGTCTTCCTACGCCAATAATTAGAAGGCCGTTGCCAATACTACCATATTCGTATCATTGCGATCTAACATAAAACAATCCAAACGTCCCACCAACGATATCTTGGCCACCCAGCGAAGCTTTGTCAAGTGTCATGTCATTATATTACAATAGCTGAAATCTAACAATCTTCATTATATCAATACAAAATATCAATTGGAAGATATCTATCTCTTGGCTGATAAGTAATCAACCGAAAATGGGCGTGCGATTGAATTTTGAAACACCACTGTTATATATACACGTCTAGAAAAAAACCGGATTTGTTAAACTTAATCCAAATCAACAGGAGCTGGCTGATCTGGATCTACAGTATTTGTTTAGGTATTTACAAGTTACTATAAACACTTTGGCCCCGTTTTATCAATATGCCAATCTTACGACAAAAGTTTAAGAGACCATATAACTTTACATACGACCTAGTCTTAAATGCGTTTAATCAATCCAGCCATAAATCACTTGTCTGAAGCCCCGGTCTTATGACTTAAAATCAGTAAATAATTAAATAATTAAAAGTGCTATCCGATAGTCTACCTAATACATGAAACATCTGATCACTGTTTGAGGTATTTGTACATAACATCTGCAGAAACTTACATTTTGGTCGAGGTGCTATTTTTCTGATGTATACGCACAGTATATTGTCAATTTACAAACAATTATTAAAACAAATAAGTTCACATATAAATGCCGCGGGACCATTTAAAGGTGGGATCCGACAGTTTGCCTATAGCAAATTAATGTAGCAATACCTTACAACTTCTTTCGGAGTTTAGGGCTTGCTTTCTGCATAAACTCATACTTTAGTATAAGTAAAGACGGCTTTGAACAGTGTCTGCATTGTTAGAGACACTCTAAAAAGTTCGATAATTCCAAGTCTATAAATAAGCACGATAGCGATCTCTGCTTAAAATAGATACCGACGTCAAAGCGGATTATCCGGATGACAATATAACGTTATCTGAAATTAAGTTGTCGCGTGGTTTTTATGGATAAAAATAACTATGTCTGCAGCGTGGCTCAGACAGGGAATACCTGTTTGCAATGAGGAATGAGAATTTGTGTTTCACTGTTCACACTGATCTAGTGCATCAACGAGCAGCAAAGGCGATTTTGAACACTACACTAATTGTACGACAGCACAACGCGTTTGAAGCAGCTCTAAATGTTCATCCTTTCAAAGATATAATGGGGTACATTGGTGAAATGGAAATTGTCTCCCTTGTTAGTTAATATCCGAGGCATTCCAAACAGCAGGTAGTTCCTTTCAGTTGAAATTCTTGGGACTTTATCGCCTGTTCTTTTGTAGATATTGCAAATACAAACAGTGAAATTTCTTACTTTTGCAAAAATATAAGCTTAAAAACCATTTAAATAATTACAGAGATTTGTTATTTCAAAAAGAAAAAAGAAGTGTCTGTTGATGATGTTTAACCTGGGTATCACAAGAAAGGCAGAAAAGTCAACATACACTCAAGGAAAACCAGCATAAAAACCGAGTTAAACAAATGAAAGGACCTACTTGCATTTGGGGAATAATCAGGAGAGACTATTCATTAATGTCAGACGTCATGGCGGACTACCCGCATAATGATATAAGGGGTGGTTACACTAAATACCGACCGGAAGTAGAATGTGTGACATTGGACTTTTTCTCTTTAGTAACAGTCTGTTGCTATGTTTTGGCATTAAATTTCCCATTTTGAAGGTAATCTGAACCTTTTGGTATCAAAGGTAAGCTGAAACTATGTAGAATTAAAAGAAAGCAAAAGTCTTTAACCCCTATGCACAATAATGGATTGATCCACTTTTACAGGAAGTACATATTTCATTGAAATTTGGCGTTTACCGACTGGCAATTTGGCGGTATGTGCAGTCTATGAAGCTGAACCTTCTTACAAGATGCAAAAGTTGCCTTATTTCTGAGTCTTTCTGATAGACAATAAATAGCTCGTTTTACCTATTTATGGTTATGGGGGTCCATCATAACTTGGTCATGGTGCAATTGGTTTCCATCTTTTCGCGATTCACTATAGAATATAGAAAAAAACTTATTTAGTGGCGTCTAACCTATAACATTGATCTCAAAAGTAAGTGGTCACGTGTTGTTTTTGGTAGTTTAAAAATAGCTCTGCAGCGTGACTCATTTAGGAAATACCTGTTATGCTTCACTTTTTACAAATATGAAGGGCATCGGTAAAGGTCTTTTCGCGGTATCTGTTCGGATAACAATTTAACTGGTGGTTTGAAAAGGGGTGCTGAGGGTGGGAGGGAATTTTTCAAACTTTCGGATACCACCACAAAGAAGATGTGCATATTGTGTGGTACTGTGTAACATATATTGAGACCGACCAAGACGCTTTCAACTGTACAAACAATGCAGCATCCCATACATAGATTAGTCCTAGCTTCCTTACCCCCAGTGCAGCTGAATGTTAATATATCAGGGCGAAATCTTGTAATATGAACCGGATAAATAACACACGGCTATATAACATACCCAGAGCCTTAATACTTCCCGACGGTTTGGACAGCAAATCGATGTGTCACGCGACTCGGGTCCCATTCTGGATATGCAACGGCGATGAAGAGGTCTTAAGAAGTCTTAAAGCAGTCTGGATACAGCCAGTCAATTTTGCATTCTTTTTTTTTTTTTTGGCGTAGGACTCTATAATTTGACCTGCTTAGCGATGCTGAGCGCGGATGAATATCAAAGTAGGCCTTTAATAACAGAAATTACCCAAGGCATCAGTATACTAATCGAAACAAGACACACATCACTCGACTAACGACATATAGACACACACTGTGAGCTCTAAAAATCTAATGCTTCTGCTGTAGCTTACGTTTTTTTTTTCACTCGCCAGTATAACAGCATTTGAAACTTCTTGGCAATAACTGCCTGACAATTTCACTAACTTAGAGTGTTAACTGAACACTTTATTTACATTGATCAAGCTTGATCGGAATTCAACTTCTTTGGGTTATAAGAAGTAAAGTGTGTAGCAAAGGTTTTGCATGGATCATTTTATAAAGCATATGTATTTCGCTTTTTTCTTTGCATAATTCGAAATGGCGACAAGAAATCGCGGTCAGCGAGGAAGATTTGTCAAATAAAGCAAAATTAAAGCAAAGAAAGAAGTTTGTTTTCACATGTTTTTGGAGTATTTTTATTCAAAAAAGGTATACTCTAATAAAAATGTAGAAAATAAATGACATTACTGTGCTTTCTTTATTTTTAATTCCTCCAAATTTGACATGTATGAGATTATTTAAAGGTCAGATTTGAGGACTCGACCTAGTACATAAAAATTCGCAAAACTCAAGTAAGCTGAGGTTAAAAGTTGTTAAAATTTGGAAAATAATCCAGCATACAATACTGAATAATGTGATATATCTTTTAGTCAGGATTTTATTTAGTCACTATAACACATCTAACACCTTAATTTGATTTTTGTGTGAATTTAAAGAAAAAGCAATCTAGTCCTAGGATATTGACCCATAAAAGTTAGTGTAATTCACGATAAGGACTTAGTAACCCGAGTAACCCTTGGGTTTCAAACACGTTCGCGTATGCGTGTTTTGTGGTGCAATGCAAATTATTTTTGCTAGATAATTGAAGATCGTTTAAACGTTGGTAATTAACCCGACCTAAAATTAATACGAACAGTTCTTGTTAAAGTATTTAGACTGTTTACAATTAAACAACAACAACGTTATCTTACTATTCAAATGTTCGTTGTAGCTTACCGTTATGTGAAAGCATAAAAAAACAGGAATAGTTTCCCGACTTCTTTAATGGTCTTACCTTTTATAAGAAGCGGGGGTTTATTATATCACGCGAGTATTATATCGATCAGTGCTAATATTGTTTGTAGAGACGACCAAACACGGTAAAACAATATTTAGCGACAGAAGAGAGTAAATCGAATGCAATTAGCAATACGTATTTGCGTTGATTTTGTTTTGATAAATCTTAAATACACCACAGCGACAAAATTATGGTCATTAAAGTGACGTCCCGTAAATCAATGCTGGAGAAGTGATCTTGGCAAAATGTCTGTGCAGAATCACCGGCGCACCACATTCCAGCTGGAACACCTCCCAACATAACAGCTTTTCATTCGACCGCAATTTCTGTTCCGAGTAAGGCTGAGATGTTAGGGTGAGTATAAATAGGCGACTCTGCAAGTTAAACACACAACTTGAAGACTTGGTTAATATTTGTTTATTTGATATTTCACAAAGAAGGTTCTTACAATCATTTGCACTAATCTCCTTTTTTCCCCTTCTCTGATTTTTGTCATTGGTTTAAATATTTTTTATTTGTTTCTTTGGCAATCTAAAAATAATATTTCTCCCCTCACCTTAATACAATGTGGATATTACATTATATTAATTTTAATTACGTCATAACTTTTGTATTTAATTGCACCAATACTTAGATTTAAAGGTCGTATTTGACAGTTTGCCTATATCAAATACATACATCAATATATTACCTAAATTTGGTGGCATTTTGGAAAAATCTCTTCAGAATATATTTTTTCGTCCAATTGAATAGGAGACTGAGACTACCTCAACTTTTAGACCGTACAAATCACTCCCATCCAAACCAAAATTTTCTGGTTCCGCCCCAGTTGCAATCCTCACATGTCCTTGTCATTCTTTCGTATTTGCATACAATATAATTAGCCACAATTAAAAAGAAAGACAAGAAGGCCAATTGTCCGCACCCTACTGTTAAAGTCAGAACAAATAAGAAAACGAATCGTTCAACAGAAACTGGGCGTAAATAACTTATGGCATTGTCGTTACTACATTTAAATTGTTATTCATTTACTTTTGCCAGCGAATGTTCAATTAAATTACAGGATAGTAATAAAACATTCTAACTTAATTGCTAAAAGTTCAACATAAATAACTGAGTATAAATAAAATATTTAGGCTAAAGTGTTATCTGCCAGAGGAGAAAGTTCAACATAAATAACTGGATATAAATTGAAGTATAATTAGACACGAGTTCGATAAGATCTTAATTTGTGGAGTCATTGTGTGAAAATATTTACAATACAATGTAGACAATCGGGCAGACTGAGTTAAAGCAGTCTGGACACAAATTAGCGACATTTTATATTTTGACATATTTTGGCAATTCATAGCAGCTATAGCTTTATGATTATTACTTCTTCTCCGTAAACGTATTTAATATTTCTAACCTTAAACCAAAATATGTAAAAAAAAAATAGTTTCACACGCAAACATGAAATCAGTAGCGATATTTTCCTTCAATATTTTTGAGGAAAAAAACAAAGCATCCAGTGGTTTTCACGCGCGTCCTCGTGTAATGGTTAAGACGTTGGACTCCGGATCGGGTTCGAACCGCGTAACTGACCACGTGATATTAAACCTTAAGCAAGACTACTAACTGCACATTGCTTCAGGTATGCAGTACTCGAGTACTGGTTCTAGCCAGGAAGCGGGCAGTCGAAAGGGATTAATAAAATAGAAAGAACTTTTGTCCCAACCGACAAAAAAATAAAAAAAATACGAATATGATAAATAAATAAACCAAAAAGTTTTAAATAAATAAATAACAAATAAATAACAAAAAAAAAAATTAAAAAAAAATAAGCAAAGAAACACACACAAACATACAAATAAACAACAAATAAATAAAAAAAATAGGTTAAACCAAACAAAGTTTTGCGATTTGTTAAAGCGTTAAAAAATAGCTCAGCTATGTTCATGCGGCTTTAATACACATAGCGGAATTACACTATTCCCTATTGACATATTCCCGGTCGGCCATTGTCGACAATATTTGATGAAGTCGTAAGTCGTGTACTCTCAATTGATAATAATGTCATTATGCAAACACAATGGCAAGTATAATATGTAACATTGTTTTCACGGGGGGTTCATGTATGCAATGAATACACGTAGAATGAGAACATTTTTGTTGACATTTTTGCCATAGTTATATAGCAAATAGTACTCGATACACATACTTAAATGCTTGTTTCGTTCTGTACGTACAGTGTTAAGCCCTACAATTGTAAGGAAGAAAAGATAGTGAAATATAGTAATTAATTTATTTATGTGACTTAAAGTGGTATCCGATAGTTTGCCTATATCAAATCCATGGGATGGGATGGGATTAGCCGGCATTTTGCCGATACTGCGCAGCGACATTTCTACCATTACAGCAAAGGGGCACTTATGAGGTGCCCAGGGACTGATCCCGGCCGGTCCATTATACTGACACCGACGAGTCAGGCGTAATGCTGTCCCCGTAGCCCCGAGCGTTAGGAGGGAAGCCACTACTACCAACTTTAAAGTCTTTGGTATGACCCGGCCGGGGTTCGAACCCACGACCTCCCGATCCGCAAGCCGACGCTCTACCATCTGAGCTATTGCGGCCGGTCTTCAAATTCATGTAATAATGCCTTACCACTGGTTTGGGAATTAGGGCATTATTTCTGCATAAACTCATACTTTAGTATAAATAAAGACGGTTTGAACACGCTATACATTGTGAGACAGTACGAATATAAGAACACTCTAAAAATTCAATCATTCCAAATCTATAAATATGAACGATAATGATCTCTGCTTAAATAGACACCAATGTCAAAGCGGATAATCCGGATATAAGGTAATCTCAAAAGGGAGTTGTCACGTGGTTTTCCTTGTTAAAAATAGCTATCTATGCAGCGTGGCTCAGATAGCAAATACCTGTTTGCAATGAGAAATTTGGGGATTTATATTTCACTATTCACACTGATGTAGGGCATCAGTGAGCAGCATTTTGCAAGATCTTTTCAGGTAACAAAGACTAATTTGGTTATTTGAGGAAAATATTTTGGTCAAAACTGTCGAACACCACCTTTAAGTAAAAGCAATTAGTCAATAATATGTCATGACCATTAAAAAGACCATGACAGAATAAAGATAAGCATGGACTTAATGCGGAACAAATTGGTGTTTCAGCAATCAGTGTTCCCGTATAAAACAACAAGTCACAAAACAATCATTCTTTTTGATCAAGACACCCCATTACGGACTTTAACATGCAATACATTAACTACTACAACATGCACGAGCGATGAGGTATGGAAATATTTGAATTGTATGTATCTCTACTTGTAAGTTACAACAATGACCAAATATAGTATAACATGTATAGAAGGGTAAGACCAAATTATTATTCAATACAACGAACTATTGGATAAAACGAATAAAGCGCAATCGATAGTACGAATATATACAATTTTACCAATCTTTTAAATAAGAACACACTTACTCTTTCACCGACGACCGTCGCCGGCCTTTCATGTCCGTCGGCAACTGAAGCCCGTCTATTGAACTCCGCATTATGCTGCCCCGTCGGCTTGTAGACGGGGATATCGTCGGCATAGCATCAAGATGGACAGAGTCTCGCCGGGAACTCATATCACATAAATATCCAAAACGGAGCCACACATGTATATATACCCCTCACAGCCAACACTAACGGGTTTAAGATAAATTTTGTGAGTGTTTTTTTTTTTTCAAGGGCATATGGATATGTAATCTCTATTCATAATCGCTGTATTTTTATTGTTCGTTGTTTCAAGTGCATTACACACATTGTATTTTTACTTGTAAAAAAATGTCAAACGCCCTTTTAGGTAAATTTTAGTTTTCCGGAGATATGCGAATTTGTTTTGCTGCTTGTAAGTTCAAACTTTAGCTTGTTTTATTATCATACTCCAAAATGTCATGCTAAGCGTAACAATGTGTATTTTGTGTAGAGAAATTTTTAAAACGGTAAATTAAAAAAAATAATAATGATACTGTCGTCTACCTGACCACTAAGCATAATCTATTAAATTCCAAAAGTTCGCTTAGAAATTCAGAAATGTATCACACTTTCCATTGTATGCACACTCCAAGAAATATGACATTTATCTGCCAATTATCCCTAAACTCAGATTTATATAATTGGTACTTTATCACAAATCACCGTGACAATAAAATCCATATCATGTATCATACCAGCATCCAATCAAACAAATCAATCCTCCAATCAGAACCCACCGTAAAAGCCAAATTAATTAAATCCTATGGGAAACAGCTATCCCCAAACTATACGAAAAAAATAAAACTATCCATGATTTGATTAAGAATCGTAGGAACACGTATCGATCTACAATATTGGGTAGGCAATATCGAAATATCGACTTAGTACTTAAGAACCATACTTCACAGACACCGACCATAAAGACGTAGCTTTCAGGGGCACATCAAAGCCGTTTAGATGATAAAGAGTTGAAACTTGTAATAGATCAATTATGAAACCTGCCTAACGGCTGAGGCATCGCGTTGCAGCCTCAAAATAAAAGTTTCATCAATATGAAAACTCGTTAAGAATATTATTTCACTTAAAATCTTAAAAGCTATTGAGGGAGTTTTTGTTTGTAATAACAAAAACATGCTCATATAAGAATCCTCTTGCTCGCAGAACCAAATATATACAGCTGTGTTAATACCTTGCATTTTAAGTTTAATTAAGTCAAAAATATGTATTTTTTTAAATATTCAACACATTTCTTTTTCCAAAAAGTTTTTTATCTTTGTTTTTGTATGTGCATCTTTTACGAACTTTTAGGTAAAAATTCTACAGCGGCTAGAAAAAGATTAATATTGACCTGCCAAAGAAAACTTAATTTTTAGCATCTTATATTTAAATTAGCATCTGTACGCATAAAATAAAGCACTATTCAGGCATTTCATGTAACAATTATTATGCATTTCGTTGGCCATGTTGCCGCTAAAGTAGATAAGCCATTCAAAAGGCCATGCTTAACTGTTAAATGACAGACCTGGCAGCGCAATCGGTAGAGCGTCGACTCCAGGTACGGGAGGCATCGGGTTCGATCCCGGGCCGCGACATACCAAAGTCGTTAAAAAATTGTAGTGGTATAGCTCCCTTGCTAACGCTCAATCAAAAATTAGGGTAGTTCCACGACTGGTTGGCCCAGTGTCAGGATAATGTGACTGGATGTGGTATCATGCCAGTTGTTCACGGCATGCTATATACAGTGAAGCCATCACTATATCTGCTTCAAGTGGACACCGTCCCAAGATAACCGGAAGACTGTTTGTGGGACGATAAACCCAACAAACAAACAAACAGATTGTCGCATTTTAGTCATTAAATTAATTTTTGGGTAGCATATGGCTTAAAATTCTTTTAGAGAGATCGAGAATACGTTACCGAGAATAACAAGCATAAATAGTTACTTCATTTATTTACGGCAACAATGTATCGTTAACAGTGCTGAGAAATTGCCGCTATTTTAAGTCAACACTTGATTCACAAATTATTTGAGCAAAGTTAACTTAATAAAAAGACCATAAGCTACAGTACAATGTGGCGATAGCTTTTTGTCTTCGTATTGTAACTCGTGCGCATTAATTTAACATAAAAAATAAGTCATCGGACCATTGCCCGTCTCACATAATTTAAAACGATGTAAAAACTCCTTAAAAAACAAAATTTTAAACTTTTAGAAGAATACGCGAGTTTTTCAAGTCACGTATTTTTAGCATTCCATATTCACTTGATATGCACTTTCATGGTTTATAGTCCTTACAAATAAAAACTATCCACGCTACGAATCAACATAGACGTCTAGACTTATCTAAACATATCAATAATCCAATATACTACGACACGACCTAATGGAAGCTGATCATTTTCATGTCCCTAGTCAAGTTGTAGTCACTAGTAAACACCCAATGTTAAACATAATCAAACAAACGAACAACTTCAGATTAACTCGCCAGCTTTTCACTCGCGGTGGGAACATTTCGCCTTATTATTGGCTAAACGACAAAAAAACACATGCACACACATTAAACGTATATCAGTGACAGTTTTATTGCATTTTAAACGCGCATTCATCGCCCAATAACAGAGGTTTTAACAATGAAATGATCGCTGCACTCAGTAAGTAAGATCCCCATATCAATACTCATTGCGGGTTGGGTGGGGGCATTTATTTCTACATTATGATTATATTATAAAATTGTGTAGATATCGGATACAATTCACTTGCACGCTTTTATAAATCATATTTCATAAAGAAATGTTCCGCAAGATAGCGCGTTATTCTACAATTACAGAATATATAGCCTACAAACATACCCTCTCTATCGCACATGGTTTAAATGCATTAGAATAATTTCCATTTCGATGAAAGAAATATTAATCCAGTATCAATGTATTCAAGTGATTCGATTTTTTCCTCTTGATGTTATGTAGACACGTTTGATAAAAAGATTTGCCGCCTGTCAAACAACGTTAGTATCAAAATGCATGCACATACAACCAATGCACATACAACAAATGCATTTACAACAAATGCACATACAACAAATGCACATACAACCAATGCACATACAACCAATGCACATACAACCAATGCACACACAACAAATGCACTTACAACAAATGCACTTACAACCAATGCACTCACAACAAATGCACTTACAACCAATGCACATACAACCAATGCACATACAACCAATGCACACACAACAAATGCACTTACAACAAATGCACTTACAACTAATGCACATACAACCAATGCACATACAACCAATGCACATACAACCAATGCACACACAACAAATGCACTTACAACAAATGCACTTACAACCAATGCACATACAACCAATGCACATACAACCAATGCACATACAACAAATACACATACAACCAATGCACACACAACAAATGCACTTACAACAAATGCACATACAACCAATGCACATACGACCAATTGCACATACAACCAATGCACATACAACCAATTGCACATACAACCAATGCACATACAACAAATGCACATACAACCAATGCACATACAACCAAGGCACATACAACCAATGCACATACAACCAATGCACACACAACCAATGCACATACAACCAATGCACATACAACCAATGCACATACAACCAATGCACATACAACCAATGGACATACAACCAATGCACATACAACCAATGCACATACAACCAATGTACATACAACCAATGCACACACAACCAATGCACATACAACCAATGTTAAAGAAGACTATGACACGTACCTAACGTATGGGCTGGGAGGAAAATAATTTCCCTTAATACAAACCGGTATAAAAGTGTTTCATATTTTATCTATCTTCAGCCTTGTGAGGCAATCGGTTTATAAACATAAATTTTAACTAAGTGAACAATCACGAACATGAACAACGTTTAAATACAAATGGCCGAAGTACAGTCGAACAACGTTTATACTGTATATGAATAGCCGGAGAACAGTCTAACAACGTTTATATACAAATGACCGAAGTACAGTCTAACAACGTTTATATACAAATGACCGAAGTACAGTCGAACAACGTTTATATACAAATGACCGAAGTACAGTCGAACAACGTTTATATACAAATGACCGAAGTACAGTCGAACAACGTTTACACTGTATATGAATGGCCGGAGAACAGTCTAACAACGTTTATATATGAATGACCGAAGTACAGCCGAACAACGTTTATATACAAATGACCGAAGTACAGTCGAACAACGTTTATATACAAATGACCGAAGTACAGTCTAACAACGTTTATATACAAATGACCGAAGTACAGTCGAACAACGTTTATATACAAATGACCGAAGTACAGTCGAACAACGTTTATATACAAATGACCGAAGTACAGTCGAACAACGTTTACACTGTTTATGAATGGCCGGAGAACAGTCTAACAACATTTATATACAAATGACCGAAGTACAGTCGAACAACGTTTATATACAAATGACCGAAGAACAGTCTAACAACGTTTATATACAAATGACCGAAGTACAGTCGAACAACGTTTATATACAAATGACCGAAGTACAGTCGAACAACGTTTATAAACAAATGACCGAAGAACTGTCTAAAAACGTTTACACTGTAAATGAATGACCGAAGAACTGTCTAACAACGTTTGTATACGAATGACCGAAGAACTGTCTAAAAACGTTTACACTGTAAATGAATGGCCGGAGAACAGTCTAACAACGTTTATATACAAATGACCGAAGAACTGTCTAACAACGTTTGTATACGAATGACCGAAGAACTGTCTAAAAACGTTTACACTGTAAATGAATGGCCGGAGAACAGTCTAACAACGTTTATATACGAATGACCGAAGAACTGTCTAAAAACGTTTGTATACGAATGACCGAAGAACTGTCTAACAACGTTTGTATACGAATGACCGAAGAACAGTCTAACAATGTTTATCTACGAATGACCGAAGAACCGTCTAACAACGTTTATCTACGAATGACCGAAGAACAGTCTAACAACGTTTATACTGTAAAAATAATGACCGATGAACTGTCTAACAAGGCTTGTATACGAATGACCGAAGAACAATCTAACAACGTTTATCTACGAATGACCGAACAACCGTCTAACAACGTTTATCTACGAATGACCGGAGAACAGTCTAACAACGTTTATCTACGAATGACCGGAGAACAGTCTTATAACGTTTATCTATGAATGACCGAACAACCGTCTAACAACGTTTACCTACGAATGACCGGAGAACAGTCTAACAACGTTTATCTATGAATGACCGAAGAACCGTCTAACAACGTTTATCTACGAATGACCGGAGAACAGTCTTATAACGTTTATCTATGAATGACCGAACAACCGTCTAACAACGTTTACCTACGAATGACAGGAGAACAGGCTAACAACGTTTATCTACGAATTACCTAAGAACAGTCTAACAACGTTTATCTTTATGACCGAAGAACCGTCTAACAAGGTTTACCTGCAAATGACCGAAGAACAGTCTAACAACGTTTATCTACGAATGACCGAAGAAAAGTCGAAATAAGTTATGAAGTATGTAAAAAAATGCCCGAAAAAAGCATTCATACTAAAACAATTTTTGTCCGAACTAAAACCTTCATGTAGATAGTGCACAATAACAGTCAAATAACAACTTTAAGTGCAAGATGGTCGAACACAGTGAAAAAAAAACATTTATTCTGGGAACTAAACATTCTCTTACAATGCCGATTAATTACAGACATTTGACAGTAACGAACCATAACTCTGAATATCCACATGATAGATAAGATAGTCACACATGTTTTGTATTGCTTAATATGCTACGTTCACTAGTCACACATGTTTTGTATTGCTTAATATGCAACGCTCACTAAATAAAGCTATTATTATTATTATTATTATTATTATTATTATTATTATTATTATTATTATTATTAAGATTTGAATTCATGACGAACACGGTTCAATGTATATTGTATTTCAATTATCTTAAACCAAATTCAACCCGACAGAAACTCGTCACCTTCATGTATCGTCTGTAGACGAGTAAGAGTTCAATTGCCCTATTGTGATGGAAATCTTTTTTCCCTATCCATTGGAAATATTTAAGCCCCCATTTCAACAAAAGAACACAGCGTATGGTCTAAGTGAACATTTTCTCTGTGAATTGTCGCCTTTCCATTTACTCAATTCTGTACAGCTAATTATAACACCGCTTCTATCAATCAAAAATATATCGTCTGCTCTCGGATAACCCTTAATAATATTTCTGTACTCGTGTTTGATTATCATCTTTAGAATGTATTGAAATGTGGTTAACTTTAATTTATTTTTGTTAATTTAATTAACTCTTGAAGATCGAAAATTAGATACGTCAGAGGATTTTCAATTATATTTCTTCAAGGGCGGGCTGAAACCTTGGGCTGATACATACAGAAAAGGGTGAGCGGTCTTTATGTTGTGTGAATAATGTTTTATTTGATCAGTGCACATTTGTACTTGCTAATACATACTTTATTTCCTTTCATTGCCGCACTCGATGTGTCATATATGAAACGAATTCTTCAGAAATATATCAGTTCATTATAATACTTTAAATGTTTATTTTTAAAAGTTCAATGTTAATGATTTTTTCTTAGGGTACATTCGATCAAATCAACTGATTAAGAAAAGAAGTGATTCAATGTTTGTTGCATATGAAAGGTTATTAATTTGTCGTCAAAACAATAATGTATTTATTTCCTTCGTACAGCTAAGACGTCATTCTGACAACCAAGCGTTCGTACTGTCTTCAGTGTGATGTCATGTTGCATACACATGACATGGAAATACGCCTTACCGTGACAAATGAACAGCACGTCTTTTTTCATCACTCATTGACCGAAACATGTATATGAAAGTACGAACGGTCATGGGTCCGTTGTAAATACTTGACTGTACCACTGACTGATAGGATAAAAGCACTTGTTGACACATATATTTTAAAATTACTGGAGACCAGTCAATGCCACGTTGATTGACTAAAGCTGCAGCTCTTTGGAGAGCGGTACCTCCGATGGAATCCATTTTTATGGTGACGACAGTGCCGGTACACTCTGTTTCTTTTGTTTAACAATCCTTCGCCAAAAAGCAGCGAATTCCTATAAATGCCAGCTAATTTTCTTAATTTACATGCTACACAATATTGTTGCAAGCTACAATGTTAAAAACGGAATACTCGATTCTTTTCTCTGAAAAATGTCTCATAGAGCAGCTGCGATTTCTTGGTTGTGCCAGCTGCACTATCGTTCCCATAAAAATGCATTCCACAAGAGGCACCTTTCTCCATAGAGACGCCAAACACTTGACTATATTTCGGTGTCATTGATTACCGACTTGTTGGTAAAAAAAGCCTTGAAATCTAGCGCTTTAGATTATTACTTGACGTTAAATCGACCGACAACTGACAATAACACAATAGAACGAAGTAATATGTTTCAAGGCGAACTATTGCCGGTCAGACTAATGAGCTGTCATAACAACTCATACATGTTAACTCGAACAACCAGTCCTTCGACCGTTTCTTATAGTTGATCTTTCATGCAACATCCATGCACATATGTTGTTGAAGGTGGTATCTAATAGTTTGCCATATATTATATACGTTACAATATTTGACCTCTGTTTGGGGGCATTTATGCATAATTTCTGTAGAAAAACATTATATGTTAGTCTCAGCTTTGACGAGTGTCTCAATTTTGGGATAGTACAACTCGTTAATTAGCGTTT
Source organism: Sinonovacula constricta (assembly GCA_007844125.1). Classification (NCBI taxonomy): domain Eukaryota; kingdom Metazoa; phylum Mollusca; class Bivalvia; order Cardiida; family Solecurtidae; genus Sinonovacula; species Sinonovacula constricta. The sequence goes on from CM017556.1 coordinate 41,022,288, forward strand.
AAAATGTTCATTTTTTCATATCTATAAATAAGTACGATTGGGATTTCTGCTAAAATAGTAATTGACGTCATCTATAAACAGCATTTTTGTGAGATCAGTTAAGGTAACAAAAGTTTCTGAAGACTCTTTATAAAAATATTTTGGTTTAAACTGTGGATACCACTTTTGAGAAAGAAATTTATTTCCCCTTCCGATAATCTTGTTTGATATGAAGGTTTTTCAAACAAACCATTTATTACCCACCGTTTTTATCGTTTCGTTAATGGATCAAGTTATTTCAAACAAACCGATTACGGACCCGCTTATATTTCTTTGAATCTGTCCACTAAGGGATAAGCGGGTACAAATGTATGGACGCCCATCTTTTTTGTCCTAGTAAAACGGATGTTGGTCTCTGATCATCAGAACAAACACAACGGAAGTCTATTGAAATTAGTATCGAACAGCTTAAGGTTAAGAAAGGGTTCCATTTTAACTAATCAATAGATGATGTTTACGTCCCTATAACATACAAACAAAACGACTGTCAGGGTTGAAAAGTTTGTTGTTTTTTTTTGCCCCAGAACAAAAAAAAGCATTGTTTAAATTCAAACATAAAAATGACCTTCGTAAAAATAACGTCATTATGTTATATTGAAACATTTTAGGTTAGGAAAGATTGCAATTTTAAAACTCAATATATTTCTAAGTCTATAAAACAAATAAACAAAAGAAAATAAGTTTTAGTGCAGAAAGGAGTCCATTTTCACAAATCAATATTCTAGCTCTAAATCTTGTAAACACATCAATAATACAACAGGGTTGTATATTATTGTTAATTGTTAATGTACACAAATACAAAACAATAGTGATTTAATAAAAATGTATTAATAAGTTTCATTTAGATTATAGAAAAGTAGCCTATTGACAAAGAAATAATTTAATTTTCACAAATCGAAAATCAAGAACTTAAGTCACGAAATTGAAAAGAAAATTAAAACTAAATATTTAAATGTATATGTCTTAAACATAATTTAGCACGCACGGGCGCACGCACTAGGGCAAATATGCACCCGCACACACATGCACACAGCCGCACGCGCGCACACATATGACATAATAGAGTTAATACAAACAGTATAAAAATCAACATTTTAGATAAAATATAAGATTAACCTCATGTGCTGTAAGTTACGATAATCGACTGTTTGGAAAAAACCCATTAGACTGAACGTTTATACGTTAACCGTAAACTTTTACATAAATAAAACAACACCAACTGAATGTAATAAACTAAAAATGCTAAAAACGCGTTAAATAAAAAAAAAAAATGCGGAATTCGTTTGTGAAAGCACAAGAACGAGCTCACTGATATTTATTCTAGCCGTAAATTGCGGTATTCGTACATAAAAAGATAATTCATGATTGTGTTGTTGCTGAGCGCGGTGGTAGTCGTTGCTGTGGTGGTGATGGTTGTTGGTTGAATTAGTTGTGGCTGTGATAGCAGTGAAGGTAGTCGTGGTGGTTGTTTTGTCGTGGTTTGTTTTATAAACTAATACAACTCAGGGTTTGTCTGTCTACAATTGTTCACTTGTTAACAAACACAACGGTTAAGAACTTTTCGTTCATGTCAAAATCCACGTCATATCTCATTAAATCTGTACAATCCTACTTTGTCAATTTAACCGTTTATTGACATTGTGTTTCA